>JAJJMA010311075.1:44662-66652 GCA_023529015.1 Papaver nudicaule
AAATTTACTTATTAATTTTGGGATGTATATTTCATACTACATATTAAGAAATAAATTGAATTCAAATTTTCAAATGTTTCTCATCACAAAATTGATATGGCAAACAATTACACCGAGAGAGAAGGTCTCGCAATTACTTACAATTAGACGTTGAGATCTCTTCTATATAAGAGTACTCTTCTTCTTTGACCACCATCCATCAATATTTTCGAATTTTGCTGAAGATATGAGTTCGAGGTTTACTGAAGCTGAAGATCGTGCTCTTACCAATGCATACGTCACCGTTCATGCAACAACCGCAAAAGAGTTCTGAGAAAGGATTTTTCAAACCTTTTACGCTGCTAGCGGAGGAAACCCCAATGAAAGAACATGCAAATCACTTAGCGTCAGATTTGCAAGGATCAAGAACCGCTGTCTTGTCTTGCATTATTACATGCGCCAAGTCGCCGAAGAACAATGGGGATGGAACGATGAACAAGTAGTGAGTATTTTTATCTTCTATTGTGATTTATTTTGTATGGCTACTTTATAATTTGATTTGTAAATCTGCAGGAAGCTATGGCATCATCCCTCTATTTCAAAGAGCAAGGAAGCGTGTTTGCATTATGGAGTTGCTGCCGCATGTTGAGACAAAATCTACCAGAATTTGTAATGTAATGCAATGTTTTTTAAACTAGTTATGTAATGTAATCACAAGTTTATCTAGTCATGTACCAATCAAGTTAGCAAATAAAAAGTACTACGCCAGTTATAATTAAAAGTTTCAAGTTAGCAAATAAAAAGTACTACCACAGTTATAATCTAAACTAAAAGTTTCAAGGAAACACGACAAATAAATAAGTTCAGGTCGATGGGTTTTTCTGTATAGAAACTCATTCTTTACGAAAACTCGGTTTTCGCTAGTCAAAAGTCAAGCTTTGACTGTGCGGAAACTCGGTTTCCGAGTTTCCGCCACAGAAAATTTACGGAAACTGAGTTTCCGCACAGTGGAAGCTGCGGGTATCGAGTTTCCGTCTAAAATTGGCTAAGACCATTGTGGTTGCCAATTTGTGCCATCCCTATATGACTCAAATCTAGGGATGGGTTATAATTAACTAGTAATGAAAAAACAGAGGAATGAAAATGAAATGAAAAGTCAGTCAGGCGAAACAAATCAGCTCATTAAGGTGGCCTGACTCGGTTTTATTTTCACCCAAGACTTTGAAACCCTATTAATCTATTTCCGCCCAGTCAAATGACTTCCTAGTTTCCATTGACAGTCGACCAAACCCTGTAAAACAACCAAATTCTCTCCTCATTTTTTCCGCCTTTTCTTTTCTCTTCTTCCATGGAGCGATAATTAGTGTTTTTTTTTTCTTTTCTCATTGAGGGTTTCCTGAGAGCATCGTGTAAGTATTTAGGGTTTCGTTTCATCCATTTTTGCTGTTGATTTGTTTTTTTTTTCCAAATCTTTGGATTGATATTTTCATTTCATCTTTTCTTTTTAGGGTTAAGCCAAGAGCTATTGCAGGAGGAAGAGATACAAAATCAGGTATAAACTTCACCTTTTCCTTTTAGGGTTTTCTGGTTTATGATAAAGTTTAGGTTTTTGTGTAAAGGGTTTTCTGAAATATGATAAAATTTAGGTTTTTGTGTAAAGGGTTTTCTGATTTATGATAAAATGTTAGTATTATTTGTGGTACTTAAATGGATAAAGGGTTCAGTTTAATTTGGATAAGTCTATGGTGCGAGGAAGAGATACAAAATCAGGTATAAATTTCACCTTTTCCTTTTAGGGTTTTCTGATTTATGATAAAGTTTAGGTTTTTGTGTGAAGGGTTTTCTGAAATATGATAAAGTTCAGGTTTTTGTGTAAAAGGGTTTTCTGATTTATGATAAAATTTAGGTTTCTGTCATACAAATGATGTTAGTATTTGTTTGTGGTACCTAAATGGATAAAGGGCTCAGTTAATTTTGGATAAGTATATGGTGTGAATTTGCTCAAGCTGTATGTTTGTTTGTAAATATTTGTGCATTCAGTTTCATGTCTGTTTGGGTGACTCGTACACCGGTGACATCTCAAGCTCCTTCCTCTAGACTCGTACTTTGACGTAAATGCATTAGTTTCAGAAATGAAATATTACAAAGAAATATATTCAATAATCTGTAGCATATACATATATAGGTTTAGTGTAGCTAGTTAAATTTCTGAACTTCAATCTTTGTTTGTTATCTACTCCAGCAATGACTTTAAAAGTCCATATATTGATATTATTTTGGACACTGGATCAACCATTTTTCTACCAATTAAACGTTTCGCATCTACAAATTTGTAAAATAACATACTCAGAGGATGCCAAAAGTTTATAATTAATTTGTAGATGCCAAATGCTTAATTGGTAAAATCATCGGTGATCCATGTGTCCAAAGTATTGTTAAAATAAGACCTTCTATAGTTATTGTTGGAGGTGATAACAAACCCAGTATCGAATACACATTTGTATTTAGAAGCCATTTGTCTACTTAATAAAAATAAAATTCCAACATCCTCTAGAGCCATACTAATCTACTAATGGCCCCAGCCTTACATTTTTCACAGGTGAATGAGGATTTACTTTTCCTTCTAGAGGATGGTGGAAACATAATGATGAATTGGCTAAACAGGTAATTTTCTGATCCTGAGCAGTTTTGTTGTGAAGATCATTCCAACGTAAACCTTTTAGAATATATATCTTTATGGTTATGATCCATGCGATATTAAAGAATAAGAGTTGTAGCCTAGCTGAAATTAGGTGTTTTTCTTTTTTCAGCTAGAACACATGGAGCAGCAGCTCGAAGAACTTCTTGATATTGTAGTGTCCAAGTGCAGGTATTTCTCCATTTCATGCAAACTCACAATAAAAATAGAGATCTTCGGAGGATTTTTCGTAATTCTTGTCGATTGGTAAATTTCAAGATGAGAATGATCGGAACTTTCATTTTTTTTATAAACTTGTGTCTCGTCTCAATCAATTTGCCTTATTTAACTCGAACTTAGATTAGAATTGGTAAACATCATTGCTTCACATGAACAACATAATGAGCGTTCCAGAGCCTTCCAATTCGATACTTCGTTTGTGGAATCTGTCCCCTTGTTCTTGTGTTGTTTTGGTTAAAAACTTCAATATGATTCATTTGAATTTGGATTTTCTTTTAGGGTTTTCTGATTTATGATAAAGTTTAGGTTTTTGTGTAAAGGGTTTTCTGAAATATGATAAAATTCAGGTTTTTGTGTAAAGGGTTTTCTGATTTATGATAAAACTTAGGTTTCTGTCATACAAATGATGTTAGTATTGTTTGTGGTACTTAAATGGATAAAGGGTTCAGTTTAATTTAGATAAGTATATGGTGTGAATTTGCAGATGGTCTTAACTCAATAAGCCAGGGCCTCGACAACCCTACCACTAACAATCAATTGAGTGTTGCATTATACTTTAGGTAATGATAGTGCAGCAGATAATTGTTGTTCTCAGTCTGGCAGTCTTCTTCTTCTTCTTCTTCTTTTCTTGTTATCACCCGCTGGTAATGAAGAAGTAGAAGTCGAGGACTGGCGAAACTGAGTGCGCCTTTTTGTTGTTTAGGTAGTTAGTCCATGCATGATTGTCGATTGAGTCCATGCATGCTTATTCACCCTACCACTTGACTATTGCTCAAGCTAGTGACATTTGTGAACTTGAATCCTCGTTAACTTACGCTTTGTTTATGTATACTTTACCAGCCGCAACTTTATATGTTGCCTTCTACGCAATGAAAAAAGGGAAGTCTCCATTAATTGCAGGGCTTAGTTTTTTGGATTTTTGCAAATCTCTTTTGTTGGAAAAATCATGGACCAGGGTGGGTTGCTTTTCAGATTTTGGCTATGGTTCCCTGTGGTTGGGGTATTGAAGAGTGGTGTTGGTGTGGTTGGGAGGCTAATTGAAAC
Organism: Papaver nudicaule; assembly: GCA_023529015.1. NCBI lineage: Eukaryota > Viridiplantae > Streptophyta > Magnoliopsida > Ranunculales > Papaveraceae > Papaver > Papaver nudicaule. The sequence goes on from JAJJMA010311075.1 coordinate 48,603, forward strand.
ATTAACTGCTGGGTTAGGGTAAGCCAAGGGATAAGCATTGAAGGGTGTGTAACCTGTGAAAGAGTTTAATTGGGTTTTAATTTGATTTGATGGGGGTGGTTGCTTTTTTATTTTATTTTATTTTATTTTGATACAGATGGGGGTGGTTGCTTTGAGAATATGGGTTACTTATTAGGCAGGTGGAAACATTTAATGCTGGGTTGGGGGTAAACCAAAGGTCAGATTGTTTAAAATCCTCAGTAAGTTGTTTTATTTTGTTCATTTTCAATTCCTCAGTCAAGTAAAAGTATTTTTTCTTCCCCTCCTTTTTCTTCATTTAAGATGAACAATCCCAAGCTTAATCCAGGTTTTGTTAATAATCCTTGCAGGGCAGAATATGTTAATAATCCTTGCAGGGCAATCATCAGAAAGCATGTGATCGAAAACAATGGTCAGATGTACAAGCAAGGTTTGGATGGAACTTGGTTGCCTTTTTCTTCTTCTAGGTCCAATAAGCCAAGATGGTGGGACGAAGATCACGAGTGTAAGGGTGTACCAGTTGCCAGGAATCCATATCATGTGCCTGAATGGGTCGACGGTGGTATTAGTGCAAGTGAAAGAACTAGAACAGAACAAGCACCAGAGCAGGAAATAATACCAGCACAAGCAGCTGCACCAGAACCAGAGGTGATCAACTTGGATCCAGAACAAGCACCAGAGCAGGAAATAGTATCTGAGATCAAGAGGATTGCAGTCACCAGAAGCTTCAAATTCTAGATCACAAGGTGTCTGTTGCTGGAACTTTGGAGGTTCAAAGTGCATAGGAGTTGGTCTTGATCCTGACGAGTAAGGTTTTATCTTCTCTTATTTGTGGTAACCGGATATGTTGTTTTCTCTTTTTTTTTTTCTTGTTTTATTGTTGGTTGATACTAAGACATGGTGGTGTTATAATCTTTTGTTTTTGTTTTTGTTTTTTCTTTCTAAATTGTTAACTTTGTTGTTGTTTCTCTTTAACTCATTCATGATGTGTAAATTTAGGTTAAGGGTATAATTCATTGTTGTATCGATTTAGATAGATAACTGTACCTTCTAAACGTACATCAATGACATCCTGTTTTCTTCTTAGAAAACCAGGGGTGTGTCTGGATTCATGGGCAACAATGCACAAGATTTTCCATATCTTCTGTGGCCTGTGTTAAAGTTGTTGTCATGTTTCATTGAATTATCAAATCACTAGAGTCTGCAAATCACCAAACAATAGGTTGGCTATATAAGAGTATCCATCTGATTGACTTCTTAGACGGGGCATAGATATTTTCATAATTATTTTGAGATTCCTTTCTATAATTTTTGAGTTGACAGCCTTAATTTTTTTATTATAAGAGAGGTGGTCTCGGTCATAGCAACTTCCCAAAAACTTTATGTTATAAGAAGTTTAAACTTTGCTTGCTATAACTTGCATTCCGTTCCCACTGACCAGTTGTATTCTTAGTATTCTTCTATAACAACATTTGTTCGAAAATGGTGAAGAGGGTATCAAGCAATCAGTTGCGTGAGGTTGGAAAGAAAAAGAAGAGAGTTGAAATAATGGAGAAGACTAAACCAAGTTCCCTACAAGAAGCCAAATATATTCTTGGTAGATTGTCATTTGATGATCTACGAAAATTGATTAATTATGCGGATGGCATCCGCGAAGAGGACATCCGGTTTCTGATGCTGGGAAGAATTTACGTTGGTCGGAGATTTGTGCAGAAGACGACACTGATATAGGTGCTGGAAAAAAATATGTTGATGATTTTACTGCAGATGAACTACAAGAGTTTGTTGACTTTGCAGTTCATCAGTTGGGTATTCTCGAGCTCTGGGAACAAATGGAACAAATGAGACAATCACGAGGGATCGAGGGGGTACAACTACTACTAAAATCCAACAGTTGCGTTCTTCTATCTTCGCCAAATTCCACACTTTGTTGAGCTCTTTAATGGCAAATTAGTTTCCTGTTTTTTTGTTTTCGATGCTCTTCTGTATCATTGTGCACCTTCTGTTCTATGAATGTATGTCGATCATGTTTGTAATGTTTGTCGACCTTTATTTGCTATTGTGGAGTTCGGAATTTCGTTGCTTCGTAGTATGAATCGCCTTCTTCTCACATATAGTGGTTTGAATCGATCCTAAATTTTACAGACTTCAAAAATCAATTAGAAACTTGAAGTTGTGAGCAAATTCCAGTTAGTGGGAGATGGTAGTAGTCTCTCAAATGCCTCAATCCCAAGTTTCAGCCTTCCTTGAGATTTTCAGACGTTTGGTACACACCTTAAGGTTCATGGGAAGTTGTAGAAGCAATCAGAATCATTGACAGTGTCAAAATGCTGGTGTCAACATGTCTAGCCCTCAAACAAGAATAAAGTCAAAATTTACTAATCAAGGAGAGACTAACAGTTAATGAAATAAACACCTAGATCAAATAATCCTTAGTGCTGTGGTGGTGTAGTCCAATCCATGCCGAAGATATCTCTTCCCCACCAAAAATCCTTGATCCAGAAAGGTTCTTCCTGAATTTGAGTGGGTCGTGGCAGCTGCCGCATCATCTGTAACCATAGATTGTGGTTTGAGAAATAAAAGACGTAGTAATTCTTCCTGCTTCCCGGGGGATGATAAAATCGAACTTCAAAATTTTCCGCCGCAAAGTTGTACGTCTGACACATGTGTTGTTTCATCAATGCAGGAGAAATGGTGAAGTCTTCGTCGGTGAATTTCCCGATTAACATTCTACTGAACCGTGCGTGCCATTCCTTTGTTGCATATTCGTGACAGTATGCCATTTCTTTTTTCTAGTTTAGATGTCTGAAAATGCTCTCAATGGAGAAGAAGAAGTCGTCGGTTGGAACTGTTTTGTAATGGGTGTTTGCTTATACTAGTGTTAGTTATGGAGTTAAGTTATATCTAACATGAATCGTTTGACATGAGAAGACTCTATATATCTGACAGGAGACAAGAGAAGACTCTACAAAACAATTGAGTGTATGCATGGAGAAGCGGTTACATGATAAGACTCTACAAAACAATTGAGGGTATGGAGAAACGAGTACTAATGATGAAAGGTTGGGTATGTGATAACCCTTCCCAAATAAACAAACTTTTTGATATTAGAAGAAGGAAGAAAATATGAGAAACACGCACAATCACCGTTGAAATGGAATCATATTTGATTTCATTGATCTGGTGTATCTTTTACATTCCATAATTAGTGGTCAAACACCACCGCACCATCATAGTCAACGCATTTTGTGGAGAATACGCATAAATCTAGCATGCTGCAATTTTCTCTACATGCACTTGAGGTGCGGTCTACTAATTAACTTTCTTAAAAAATGTGAAACTATTTTTTAAAGCCCAGACCTTTGGTATTATCCCCTAAAACCAAATCTTTGTAGCTTTATTTTTTTAAACGCAGACCTTTGGTATTCCCTAAAACTGAAAATCTATCTATGAATCTTTCACCAAAAGTAGCTACGATCATCGCAAAGCAGGCAATCGAAATCAGTATTTATATCATCATCCTGCCAATTGTCCTTCGGATTTGCGCTTAGTGATTTCTAAAAGGGCAATCTCAGTTTGAAGGTGAGAAAAACTGCCTCATCCATCTACTCTAACTGATATTATGCCACCATATTTGTTCATAAGGCCACAAATAGCTATTAGACATACATGCAAAAACAGTCGAAGGTTTTTGACGGTAGTATGGATTTGCTACTTTATTAGCCTTTTTTTTCCTTGGTATGGTAACTGGCGGAATATCTTTCGATTTTTGTTTGGTTTCATGCTTTTGATACTTCACTTTTGTTAAGAAGCTTCCAAAAATGGTTTCATGATTTTACCATCACAATTTCATGGATTTTTTTTTTACTAGTCTGAAGCTGCAAGAATCTTATGTTGCTCTTTTTAATTGGCTGCATGTGGCAAACGATTTTTATCGCAGTTGAAAGCATTGTACCAATTTGTTGCATGTCAGAAACGCCCACAGTTAGTTCTTAGAAATCCATTGTTCGAATTGAGACATTTGAACTTCAATTAATATTCCTGACTGAACACCACACAGTTTTGGTGCTATTGAATCTTGCAAACTTGCTATGTATAATAGATACGGAGAGTTGGGAACTATGGATTACATTTTCACATAGCATGGCGTAACAGATACGAAAAGGATATTGTGCCTTTTAATCAGTTGCATGTCGCATTCAATCAGATTTGAAAGCCTTGGACTAATCAGCATGCCGTAAACATCCCATGTTATTTCACTAATTCAGACACATACATAAATTTGAAATCCCCTGTACATTACACAGGATTCTGCAAATTAACCTCATAGTCTTGCATTTGTTGCCTGCAGTAGTTCACAATGGCGGCGTCGCTAGTTTGTGACTGGCTATGGCATTTACCACTCTCGGACTGGAAAATTGTAAAGGAGTTTAGTCTTGAGAAGATAGTTCATTTGGCCAAAATAGAGATTCCAGAATCTATTCCTAATTACCTTGCAGGTTCTGGAGGAAAGAAATACGGGTGCTCCGAATCAATGATTGTGATTTCTGTCCAGTTGTTGAAGAATTTTTGTTCTTCTTTGATCATAAACTGAAGAATAAAATAGTCCAACCGCCTATTGAACCCCTTATAGTTCCCAGAGACTTAGCCAAGTTCCTCTGTATATCTGAAGATGAAGCCATGGATCTGATAAACGACTCGGAATTAAATGTGCGTTGGATTTGTGAGGACTTACGTGATCACCCTAATCCCATCGTTAGGGGTAGAGCTTTTGTGCTGGCTTTTACCGGCCAATTCCTCTTCAGCAATGGTTGTGGAATGTGTCCATTGGCAGTTGTGCCCATATTGATTCAAGCTCTCAATGGTCTGTCCATTGTACCACTTGTTCTAGGACAACTGCTTGTGTCCCTGGATAATTTTCAAAGCAGGGGTTATCTCAGTTGTCCAACGTTAGTTGCGGTACGTTTTAGTTTTTTATTACCATCTTTTATTCTCAAATGTTGTCGTATTGTTTCCGCTACAATTTAAATATTTATTGCAGGTATGGGCACTGGAGCACATGAATTTTCTGGAATTCGACGAGCCCATGCAACCTGGTCCTCTTTCAAATTTTTATGAACGTTACATGCATAGTTACGGCGTGGATGATGTTATATCTGTTAGAGACGTCATGAGATGGGCAATTGAAACATTCTGGCTGCCATAAATGCTGGGCATTGGAAGAGCGGATCAGTTTGTGCAACGTTCATCGTTTGGAGAATTCCGCACTGGAATTTCGAGCCCCTGATCTGGTCTACTAAAGAAGAAACCTCCTATGTTGTGCTTCCATCTCTCAAGAAACTAACTTACTATGTCCCAGCCCTTGTCCTAAGACAGTTTGGTTTTCTCCAGACCCGACCCCCAAGAAGAGGGTTACGACCAATGTTGCTACGCTTGTCGCAGGAAGCACTGCATAGCGTTAAAGATGGCCTAAGTGCCAAAGGTGGTCGAGTTGCTTTCCCGGGATACCTAAATCCAATCGGCCCTGCTAAGAATTACGACGAAGAATATAAACTATGGCGGGGCATGGAATTGCCTTATACATCCGACGATGAGTATGATACCGATCTATAGATTTCCCCTTCGTTTTTTTCTTGGGGTACGCACACACTGTCATCATATGTGGGAATTTTTTGAGCTTAAACTTTTTGGGTATATATGTATTCGGCGTAAGTGAATGGTGCAAGTATTTTGGGTATACTCTTTCATGGTTTTCAGTCTCTTCTTTTATATATGTAGTCTCTTCTCATTTTGTAAAGAAGAAACTCTAAACTTTAATGTACGGAGTATGTAGCTTCAGCAGGATTTAGAGCCCTGCTATTATATCACTTTGTTAGTATCATTTTAAAATAGTTGAGCTTTAATGCAAATTATCCATTGTTGTTAGGGTTGAATAGAGGGATTGAGATAGTTAAGAATATCATCGAAAAGTCTCCTCAATGGTAAGGATATGTACATAAGTTAATATGTACATAAGTTAATCCAAACTGATTGGCTTAGGAATAAAAAAGTATAGTTAAGCCCAACTGCAAAATACGTCTGTGAGTCTGTGACAGATCCTAGGCCTGATCAGATTTATCTTGGGCTGTAACCTAAATTTAGCCCATCGTTGCTGTGTAAGTTCTAAACGATCTTATGGACTAGAGGGGTTACCCGGATGCTTGAGCCTGGTTCATGCACCTAAATATTAGCTCGCGGACATGGGCCCCTGACCCGGTTCAGAGGTCCGTCCATTTTGTTTGTCACGTACCCTTAGATAAGATAGATCGCGTGGCAATTTAACCATATTTAGGCAGCTCAACTCTTATTGTCCTCGAGTGGCTATAGATGCTGGCTATGGACACCAACAAGTATGTAGAATTGGTGAGTGTCGAACTGAGACCTCCACATTGGACACGCAGAGTAAAAATTGATTTCTTCAAGTGTCTACTAACCCATATTTTGGCACTTTACATCATTTTTGTCCCAGAGTAGCTACAGATGCCGTCTGTGGACACCCAACAATAATCTCGAATTGGAGAGTGTCGAATCAAAACCGACACGCTGATCAAACAATTATTTCTTCAAGTGGCAATCTACCCATATTTTGGCACCTTACATCTTCTTATCCTGGTATGGCTATTGAGATGTCTATGGACACTCAAGGAAATCTCTAGTCGGTAAGTGTCAAATGAAAACTCCAACAGTGGACACGCATATACATTATCGAACATCTTGACGTTGCTATCTACTGGTAGATCGACACTGACAATGACAAACACAAGCTCAACGTGCCTTTATGATTCCCGAAGGCTACTGAATCAACAGCGTAGTTATATCTGAACAAATGGACACTTGAAGACTTTATCGAATTGCTTTCACGTTGCTATTCAACAGTCATTCGACACTGGCTATGACAAACACATAGGAGAGTGACAATGTGGTCAGTAGTTGCGACGGTTGATAGCTCAATCCATGCCAAGGATCCTCTAAGCAATCAAAACCGTCGTATAAAGGGGGAATACAGACACTACAGTCACCCAGACGTGTTTATTGGATGTCATATCGCCACTTGATTCAAAAACTGTCACATGGTTCCATGAAAAAACCGTCTTAAATGCTCATTTGTGTACTAGTGATAGGATTTCGTGATTTTCTCATCTTCTTTTTAGTTGAGGTCCACGAACTGCTAGTAGAAGACATACCTGGAATATCAGTCTTTGGAATCATGTCTGATAGATTCGTCTCCATTGAATGAATGATTTTACTGCAATTAGAAAGAGACTTGTTAATATTTTTCCGAATACCAGAGTTAATAGATTTATTGTCTTCCATAATCTGTTTGACAAGCCTTTTCTCAACCCATTTCCTTACAGTCTTGGGTGGTGAACTCTTTCGAGCTGGCTTTTTAACAGAAGCATTAATTGTAGATCGATATTCAAGATCACGAGGGTGTCTCATATGAGACAACTTCTTTGGTGAAGTTCTACAATTATTCACATTGTTACACTCATTGGGAAAGACTTTTGGAGTAGACAAGTTGTCTAATCTGTTCCTGAGAATTAAGTTATCTTCCCTCAATTGTTGAATTTCAGCATTATGAAGATGCATTATTCTAGAGACTGAGTGTCTTTCAAAGTTTTGATTCATTGTTTAACAGTTTAAGCTTAAACTGTTCCATGTCTACTTTACGTTCAAGTCGTTCTTTTTCAAGATCTTTTTGAAGCAGAGTGAGTTTTTCTGTCAAGAGACAGTTTTGCTTATCCTGATATATGTTATCATGCTGAGCACTTAGAGATAAGCAAGTTGAGTGCATACACAGATCCTTGTGTGAAGGAGAAAACCCCAAATACTCTTCTTCAGGACAGTCAAGAGTTGCACTGAAGGCCTTTCAGTTTATCACAATAATCTTTGTTTGGGCAATCTGGAGAGATATGACCATAACCAAGACATTTGTAACATTGTGGTAATTCTTCCGTCTTTTCCAATTATGTTTCTTGTTGGGAGGAGAGAAAGTTCGTGAGCCCTTTTTCTTCCTTAACAACAATCTTTTTACCGATTGGGTAATTAGTGAGAGTGCATAGTTAATATCCTCATCATCATTACAATCAGAATTAGGTGCTTTATCAAGAGGTGTCTCAGGGGTTTGAGCTTTTAAGGATATGACTTTACTTTGATGATCGTAATCAAAGATTTTTAGTTTAGAAACCAAATCACCTCTTGATATGCCATATCCATGTTTTTCTTGGATGGCATGTTTCTTTAAATCATGTCTGGGAGGAAGAGACCTTAGAATTTTTCGCACAATATCTCTTTCTTCAATAGTTTTACCCAGCGATAACGAGGCATTCACAATTTCAGAGAGTTTGTGTTCGAATTCTGTAAAGGTGTCTTCATCAAACATTCGGAGATTTTCCCAGTCAGTCATTAAGTTCTGAAGTATGGCTTCTTTCTCCGCAGTACTACCTTCGTATACTGTCTTCAAAATATCCCAAGCATCTTTAGCATATTCACATGTTTCCACATGATGATGCAGATCGGGAGTTATGGCATGAATGATGGTATTAAGCGCATCAACTCTTATCTTTGCTTTTGCTCTGTCGTTTTCGTCATACTCGTTTGGTTTCTTATCACAAGTGACAGCAGCATCACCTTCTCCTTCAACAAGAGTAGGTGGTGTGTATCCATCAATCACATAGACCCAACTGTCAAAGTCTCGAGATTGTAGAAACGACCGCATAGCAGATTTCCACCATATATAGTTTGTGTCATCAAAAACTGGTGGAACATGCACATTAGCAGAATGTGTGTTCTTAGTTCACGAAAGCATCAAACACAGATAGTTACGTCTTTCAAGGTGTTTGCCAGCTCTGATACTAACTGAAAAAGAGGGGATACCGAGATATACCACCAACTTTTAGCTTTCGTGAACCTAGTTGATTTAGGTTGTTTGAATGATCTCACAAATCAATATTCAAATAACAATCTGACTATAGTTCAGAGAACCGAACCCTAACAAGAACACGTTCTTGTATATCTCAATAGAGATGGATTCACTACAGGTTATGAATCAACAAACATGCAATTACTTCAATTATATAAATCAGAGATAATATAATGCGGAAGGGAAAAGTAAGGCAAGACACCGGAAATTTGTTAGCGAGTAAACTGCAAACCAGCAGAAAAACCCCGGGACCTCGTCCAGATGTGAACACCCTCAGTATTAAGCGAATACAGACGCTAGTCTGCTCTCAGGCTTCGGACTGGAATGTATCAAGACTGAAATAACCCTACAAGCAATTCAGCTACCAATGTGTTCCTACGTCTCTTGGCTCCCGCAAAAACCTATGTACTTGATTCCCCTAGCTGACGTCCTTTACATGCCTAGGAGTTGCTCCACTTCCCTTCGTGAAGACTAGCGCTACCCTGCCTCTAATAGGACGCCTAAAAGTACTATGTTGAAAACAAGAATACGATTGTGATTTCCTTTAGACTTAAAGTCAAGGTTAATGGAAATCGGTTTTACTGAATAGGGCTTATTGATCTAGCATAGACAGTATTACCTCCTAACGCTTGACGAACTTAGTATTAAACCTAGTTCGTGAATTTGTGTTATGGAACTTCTGGGGCTTATGATACCAGATCTGCCGTACGAAGTTTCTTCAAATATTGGTCGTGATAAGATTGAAATAATTCAATCGACCCAAGATACAGGATCAGGAATTTAACTTCCGACCTGTGCTTCACGATCCTCAAGTGAAGTCTTTCAATAGTCGTAGTCCAAAGGACTTCGAGATGACGACCAACCTTTATGCAAGGATACACAGATGTGTGGAGGATTGAAGTTGTATCTTGCAGAAGGTCATCTATTTATAGTGATCATCAAGGGAGGATTTGCTTTAAAGTTAAGCAACCTTGAGTGAGGCTCAAGCAAGTTTCCGAACTTAGAAAAGTCCATAGGCTTGTATTAAGGTCCAACTCAATCTTCTTCTAACCCGTTGGCCGAGACCTAAAGGTTGTGAGAAGACTCGCCTTGATCAAGAAGGATGGCTATGGCTCAAACAAGTTTGGCCATTCTATGGAGTCCATACACAAGTATACGAACTTAAAGAAAATTGTGGACATGAGTTCCATGGGCCATATTGTGAAAGCTTATAAGAAACTATTCAGAATAGGCAAGAACGTCAACACATGAACGCGTATGCTATTGATAGGTTCTTTCCATGGTTTATATGTACGCGTACATGAACACGTACATAGAGCAATTTGTGGAGTTCAGGAACTTCCTGAGTTCTCATGTACGTGTACGTGAACGCGTACATACAAAGTGCTCAAGCTCAATTAGAAACGCTTTCCAAGTTATGAACGCGTACATGAACGAGTATGATGTTCATGAAATCTAAGAGATAACTCAATATTCCATATTCCACTTGAGCATTGGTCATGAGATGACTTAGATGCTTAAGAGAACTAATCTTATAATCCTTCGGATCACATAAACAACATCGTAGACTATTTTCATGATAGAATGGTAAATACGAAACTTGAAAGGAAAACCTTTCTAACCTTTAGTGAGAACGATATGTTTAATCAAGTATGTAAGCTTCGATCTTTATCTCCAATGGTCTTCGGCTCGGATACCTAAATCTATCCTAGTCCGAGATGTAGAGTAGACTTATCAAAGATTGTGTTTTGGTCAACTAAACTTGACAACTGACTTGAGATAGCAACATCAATGGGTTCAACCGAGCAATGCTCTAACATATATATCACATGAAAAATCATGGAAAGCACAAAGAATCGACCAAAGATATGATTCCTACCCTTTAAAACACTATGCTCACTTTTTGGGTATAAAAGTAAATTTAGCGTCCTTGGACTTAGAGGGTATGCAGATTTGCACAAGAATTATTGTGCAAGATCTTATTGCAAGAATGTGAACCATTCTTCTTTCTAGAAGTACTTATTGATAGATTGAATTTGACAATGAGTAAAGTTGAAGTACTTACTTGATCGTCAATTTTGTGGTGTAATGTGGTTGACCTTTTTCTTTATCCTGGATACGAGGTTCTTGTAATTTTCTAACACAAGACACATCTCTCTGTATTGAGTCGTTTTCTTGGAAACATTTGAACTCGTTCCTAGACCTTTTTTGTCTTTCTCAACCCATTTCTGGGACGTTTTATGATAAGATTTTTTTGCAGAATATTCCTGAGGGAATTTTCTAAGAAAGAATTTTTATTCCTGTGTACATACTTGTTGTTTTTCAAACCGGGTTGCTTACAACAATAATGAGCATCATCCTTCTTACTAAAATACATGGGAGTACATGATTTAGCGTGTTTGAAGGTTTACTTCAGATGAAAATCATTCTTACGCACATGAACAGAAGATTTCTATAAAGGTTTATAAATATCTTTTAGCACATTTTTCAACGTGTGATTCTCGATTATCAAGAAATAGTTTTCTTCCTGGCAAAGTTTGAGATCTTTAATGACACTTGTTCCTTCTTCCAAGTGTCTGAGATGGTCAAGCTGTGACTCAAAAAAAATAAATTCCCCTCTCCAGCTCTTCATTTTCCTTATAAAATTTTAGACATTCTTCATTAGTGGAGTCTTTTAATGAAGCTATTCTTTCCTCTACAAGAGTTAGACCATATTCTTGAAAATATATCTTTCTTATTGGTGTAGATGACAAATTATGTGAGACATAATTGTTGATTTCAACCAGAGGAATATCATGTCCCGAAGTCTCTAACTTGTCTTCAACGAGAGGACAATCAAGAGTAGCAGTGTATGCATAAAATCTTATTGGGACAATGAGAAGAAATATGTACAACACAATGACACATTAAACACTGAGAGAGTTTTCGAGTGTTTTCACGATTAGGAGACCCAACCGTTTCAAGGGATAATGAAGAGTTTTTTACCCTTTCTTTCTTCTCAGGAATTTCTTAAACTACTGAGCCATTAAAGACATTGTAGAGTGGAGAGCTCCTTTAACATCTTTTTCGTCCTTTGTAAGACATTACATGGCTTTTAAAGAAACAAGAGATAAACTTCTTTTCTTTAAAAGGGGATGCCCAAGATCAAAAATCTTTAATTTACCAATGAGATCACTTCTTGATAACTCATCGAGCTTATTCCCTTCTATGATGGCGTGTTTCTTTGATTCATATCGAGATTGTAGACATCTGAGGATTTTATACACAATATCCCTGTCTGAGATAGTTTGTCCAAAAAAAAATGAGGCGTTCACGATCTCAGAAAGTTTGTGGTGAAATCTAGCTTCCTTTTCCACATAATTTCCTTCGAACACTGTTTCCAAGATATCCCAAACTTCTTTCGAAGTTTTACATGTAGTAACATGATGTTGAGATCTGGACTTATGGCATGGATGATAGAAGTTAATCCATCAGAATTTCTCTTTGCGTCTTCTATGTCACCCCCTTCGAAATTGGCGATTTCTTTAGGTTTTGAGACACCATCAACCGTAACAATCAGATGCGTGTGTCCCTTGACAATAGAACCCAAGTCCGAAAATTTCTAGACTGGATAAATGGACGCATAACAATTTTCCAACATAAATAATAAGTGACATCAATTCGTGGTGGTACTAATAAAGAAGAACTGTCCATCAGTTCAAATAAGCTTAAACACCGACTATTGAGTCTTTTGGGTGTTTGCCAACCTCTGATACCCACTGTAAAGGAGGGGATACCAAGGTACACCCCCAACTTTTAATCACGAACATGATAGACAATCAACCCTTGTACAATCACTGAGATTGTGTCACATGGTCAAACTTTTGTTAACGAGGAAACTGCGATCCAGCAGAAAAACCCAGTTTTGAGCACCACACTGTATTAAAGCCGCTACAAACACTAGCCTACTATCAGACTTCGGACTGGGATGTAGTTGAGACTGAAACTGCCCTCCAAGCGATTCAGCTGCAGTCGCACTCCTTACGTCTCTTGGACCTTGCAAGATCCCACGCACTTGAGTTTTTGCCTTGACACATTATAAGTTATTTCAGCCGCAATGAAGACTTTAACACCAATCTCATCCTCCAACAGGGATGGTAAATCTAAGATTCCTCTTTTGGATATTCAACTTAACGGAATCTTAGAGCTCAAAGACCGAAATCAATAGCTTTATTCTTTCGGATTAGGAAAACTTATACTCTTTCAAAATTTACAAGAGATGCCTAACCACAAAATATTACCAACAAGGTCAATCTAGAAAACTAGAGTGATTCCCTTGTAGTATCTCCTTAGGACTTACAAGCACGCAGTGCCTAAGGGAAATTATTTTATCCTTGTTGGTTTTCTTTACGTCCCTCAACTCGTTCGTGAACAAGGAAGACTACCAATCAACAAGAAAAAAAACTATCAATTAATATAGGTTTAGAACTTGTGCTTCACGAATCCCCAAAGTGAAGTCTTTGTAGTCGAGCCGATTAAACGGCTAGGAGGAGCGACTATGCAACTTAATGTTGCACGAAAGTGTAAGGGATTGAGTTGTATCATTGCAATGTATCCTATTTTTATAATGAATCAATGAGGCTTAGTTTCTTAAGATAAAGCTAACTTGAGATTCAAGTTTCTCATTGTATAAGAAAGGAACTCTCTAAGGTTGGCAAGGAGTGACTTGTTTTCTTGATAGTTCTTTCTAAACAATGAGCTTTTTCCAATTAACCCAAGGCATTGATAATAATAGCTTGCAAGTAATTACCAAAGATAATTTACTCACAAATATAACCTTGAACTAACCAAACATAGGAATCCTTCCACAATTAGCGAAATTGCCTCTCTTAAGGAATTCCCTTAATTAAGACCATTCGGTAAATGTAGCAGTTTCATACTTCAAGACCACAACTTAATAAAATTAAGTTTGATCAATAAAGGAAAGAAAACCTTGATCTCTTTCACACCAAAATAGTGTCACAAGTGCCACCAATATGTGTGAAAAGATTTTCCGCAAATCAAAGAAAAAGAGCGTTTAAAATAGCCTTAAAAGATTTTAGCACATTAGTTAACGCACTGGTCAACCCGCTCTGGCTTGGTCACGCCATTGGGTTCGCGAACCTAAATCCAAAGGTTGTCGAACCTAGTTGCCTAGTTTTGAACTTGAAAATTGTTTTAGCCTATAGGTTGGCGAACCTACTTGCAAAGGTTGGTGAACCTATATCTTGAAAAGCTTAGTGGGTTGGCGAACCTAAATGCATAGGTTGGTGAACCTTTAGTATATTTCCCACAAAGGTTGGCGAACCTATGCTCATGAGTTAGAGGATTTCTCTTTTCCAAACTAAGTAAACGTACTAGCTCAATGTTGCAATAACAATTCCTGAATATCCTTAGTTTAATCAAGTAGAACTGTGGAACTTAATCGTCACACTCAAGATTATCATCGAGATAAATCAAATCTTGGGAAGGATTTTCTTTTATAATTTTCACTATAGTTATACTCGACTATGTTTCGAACGATAGATAAGGTAATAGACATTCATCGAATCAAAGTTGTACTAACTTTTAGAGAAGTTCTCGTAGATTCCTTCACTTCCGCTCCATCTTCAATCTTCAGGTCGACTTGATCCGAGACTCAACATTCTAATCTAACCCTAGTTTGAAACTGACTTTCGTAGACTTAAATCAAGTATTGTGTTTTGGTCAACCAACTTGACATACCCACGTCGGTGGGTTAAACCAAGCATAGTGCTCTAACATATATAATCAGAGAGATAATGCGGAAAGTAAAGCACACAAGACACCAGAAGTTTTTTTCACGAGAAAACTACAATACAGCAGAAAACCCCCGGGACCTAGGCCAGCTTTGAACACCGCACAATATTAAGCTGTTTACAAACACTAGCCTACTATCAGACTTTGGACTGAAATGTAGTTGAGACCGACTCTAGCCCTCCAAGCGAATCAGTTACTGTCACGCTCCTTACGTCTCTTGGATCTCACATGACCCTACGCACTTGATTCCTTTACCTGACGTCCTTTACAGGCCTAGGAGTTTCTTTAACCGATGTTAAAGGTTTTTGGTACTCGTTCTACTTTGCAACAGAGAATATCGGTGTCATATCTGTCCTCTAATAGATGAACCCTTCTTTATATATGATCAAGGTTAAACGGAAATCTACTTTACAAGTTAGGGATAGCATGTAAATCAAGTAAACAATGCCTAACCTGTCTCTATTTCAACTGTGAAAAGAATTACAGAGAAACATACACAATTGGAGCTAACTAGGTCTTATAACACGAACGTGCAACCGTACGTTGCTTCTTTTAACCTTGTTGTCATTTACTGTTCTTGAATGGCCTTATTCAGAAGAGACAAACCATAAAATAGACAAAAACAAGTTGAAGCTACCTGAAAAGACGAGGGTACCTAGTACACCACCAAGCTTTTTGTTACAACCTATAAGATCAACCTTGAACGGTTCCTGTATCCAAGCACTCAAGAGCAAGATATCTTTCTTCACTGATTGACTCACACAACGAGAATCAATACAAGTAACCGAAAGGCTTTGTCAACATACAGGTACAATACTTTAGTTATAAATAACAAGTCAAATAGAATGCAGAAATAAAGTAAAGTACACACAATAATTTTGTTAACGAGGAAACTACAAAGTTGTTGAAAAACCCCGGGACCTAGTCCTGTTTTGAATACTCTTAAGAATTAAACTGCCAGCACTCCTACTCTCAGACTTCAGACTAGTTACCTAAAACAGTATGATTTTAATACGACTATTAGTCACACAGCTTCCCCTCAATATTCGTACGCCTCCAACCACAAAAAGGTAATCACGAACATGTACTCCCTTAAGAAAATAGACCTCATTTACTATCTTTCTTAAGAGTTTCTCCACAGTCTTTCGTGAAGATTTTCGTTACCCGACCTCCAATAAGACGACTGCAACCTTTACGGGCAATAACCAATATAGCGGATGGTCAAACCACTATATGATATCCTTGGAGACTTTAGATATTTCACCAAAGGTATTTTACACCAAGATCAATGATATTAAAGTTTATTTGGTGATAAACCCCTTGAGATATCAAACAAGGATTAGAAGCCAAACGCTGGATATGAATCAAAAGCAACCTTGTCGTCCCAGTTGAAATCAAACAATTTTGGATGCGTAAAATTATGACCTTGATGAACAAAGTACCTGCAAAATAAATAGTCCAAAATAATGATCTTGATTCCCCTTAATATCTATTAGTTGGGCATACAAACCGAGAGTGGCTTGCTGATAAATCCAGGTCAATAGATAAAAATATTTATCACTGCGATCTAGAGTGGCATTATATCATAAGAGAAGGACCTTAGAATAAACAAGATCGTAAGGCTATGATAGACGTGATAGAACAAAACACAAGTACAATACAAAGAAAACTAATAAACATAAACTAGTTTCCCTTGAAAGGTACTTCTAGACTTCCCGATCCCTAGAGAAGACTTTCACACTAATCCAGAGAAAAAACGATGTCTCAGAATAAAAGGAATAATGGTATCACAAATTTACTTTCCGAAGAATGAAACTTGGCAGAGGGACAAAACTTGAAGGAGTGATACAAACCCCTATTTATATGACCAAGGCTTAGGCTTGAAATGAGGCAAAATACTTTCGAAATATTCTTTAAGCACATGTTTTTAATTTCGAAATTCCTCATTTAGATTAACCATATTAATGGTATCTAATATTTTAACTTTTTTGCAAATAAAAACGATATTCCATTAAATGATATTAGCTAAAAGCATTCAAATAAACAATACTATTAAGATATATTTGGATATTTCATTAGTTCGAAATATGGTGCTTACCAATATACTCTCTGGGATAGAGTTCATTTAGAATTATTGTCCTAAATTCGAAAATCATCTTAAGTTATTATCTACTTTCATAATGTTGACATCAACTTTGATAATGTAAACACTAACTTCCTACGGATTACTTGAACTAGCCAAGTCTATGTCTTAGGTGGAAATGGGATCAAGTCCATGGCGGCTGTAGTTGCTGGAAATACCAAACAACACACCCAATAAGAACTAACCAAGTAAGGAAGACAAGATAAGAGGCAAGATATTCTTTATTGACATGAACAACTTGGGATCCCCTCTTAAAAGTAGAGGGTCTTTGTTTTTACCTGCAAAAACAAGTGTACCGTCTCTGGGTACTTTCGTAGTGCTCGGAGATCAAAGTCGAACAAGGCAAGCCTAAACCAAGGATGGCCGTTCCCGCCTTGCTTCGGTCACAGAGAGGATAGAGGTTGGTCTAAGGAGGGAAACAGCGAAGAAACTTGAGATCAGGTTGAAGGTGAGTTTTTGGGTGTTTGAGTTCAAGATTTCCGTCGTGAAGTCGACTAGAAATCTCCAAGGCTAGAACGAGTTTAGATTCTCAGGTGCTTTTCTCTGAGGCTCTGTGTGTGTGTTCTCGGTGTTCTAGTCGTTCTGAATATTCTGCCTTGGAAAATAGAGGAAGCCTTTATTTATAGTTTGAACTCACCCTGATCTCTCGACAGAGAAGGTGGGAGTCGTGGAAGAGTGGAGGAGTGGAGGACATGCGTTGGTTTCTGTAACTGCCTGTGTTGTGTGGAACATGCCCACTCGTGCCATCTTCCCGTAACTTCCCACTACCTCCATCAGTTTCTTTCAACTGCCGTAGACCGCCAGACCAATACCCCTAAAGTTATCCCCCCGTGTGATATTTTGATGTCTCGAGCAAGTGATATGCGGACATTGTGTAGTTGAATTGAGTAGAGTCGTATAACTAAGTGTTGTGTAGTTGCTTTGAACCAGGAAGTATTGCGTGACTATTGCCATGGTTTTGGCCAAGGGTAGGTATGGCGCCATGGCCTTTTGGCCAAGGCATAACCTTGTGGCGCCATGAATATGGCGCCATGGCCTATGACCGTGTCTTGGCCAGGCCGAGTATTCTTGTGGCGCCATGAATATGGCGCCATGGCCCTTTTGGCCAAATCTTAACTTTGTGGCGCCATG
>JAJJMA010311075.1:66662-91150 GCA_023529015.1 Papaver nudicaule
GGCTAGGCCAAGTGTTTTTGTGGCGCCATGAATATGGCGCCATGGCCTTTCTGGCCAAATCTTAACTTTGTGGCGCCATGCTATGTGGCGTTATGGCTTTGGCGTCTGGCCAAGCTCAGCTTTGTGGCATCCTGTGCCTTAGTCGTGGTGTGCGTGTTTACGCTACAACCACTTTTGAAGTCATGGTATGCTTATCCATGGTACGCTAGACCATCCTGAACTTGGGATTAGATCCGCTTAGGCCTGTTTAGGCTGGTGTATGCTTCTCAGAGAGCTCCGGACCGGCCTGGAGTTTCAATATTTCCGAGGTTTGCACCAAGACTCGTGTATTGAGTTGCATTTTAAGAGGAAATCCATGAGGATACATCTCTGTTGATCTTTCACCGTGTACCATCAGGCGAGGTCTGGCTCTGAGCTGATCGATGGGTTTAATATGTTGGTGAGATCATTGATACTGCTCTATGACATTATCCTCCCCACCGGAGTTATAAGAGAGAGTTCATAGAGGGTTTAGCTTCATGGAATGGATTGCACCCTGAGCTATCAAGATGAGCCTGAATAGGCGACTGTCTTTAATGAGACATGGTTTCGAGAGTGTTTTGACAGCCTTGTCCCTCTCTCATTTTCCACCATCTACAGTCTTTATTTATAGGGATCACCGAGGACAAACCCCTTAGTGATCCAGTGCTACTCAGCTAATTTACAGCGTATTCCAACTATGTCGGTTACATTTCTTTCCTCCGCTATGCGGAGGGTACTATGGTACGACTATGTCGTTTACAATATGTTGAGGAGCGGAGGTTATTCCCTCCGCTCGTACTCTATGACATGGACCGGACGCGGGGTTATACATTTGTTCAACGCCTTTGATCAAGTATAAAATTCTACTAAATGTTTACTAAGTCTCTGCTTTAAGCTCTGATGAAAAATCAAAATTCCAGATTCGGGTAAAGAGAAATAATAAAGAAGTGCGTTGACTTTATTTGAACCATGTTTGGACCCAATACGTCAATTGGTTTGAATACTCCAGTTAAGAATAGGATCTGAATATATCCAAATACCTGGAAAACTGAAAATGGATGTCGTATCATGTCGCTTGATGCAGTTATGTTATGTCGCAGTTCTTACAAAATGCTTACGAAATTCCAAAAATACTTTGTAAAGTAACAGGGGTGTATTCAATCTAGAATTTTAGAGCAAGATTCTCCACTCCTTACACTGTTAATGCTTTTTTTCCCCTCAATAATAGCAATTTTATTAACCACCAAAAATGTAATAGAATACAATGCTCATTAAGGAGCAAGCAGAAACAGTACAAAATATAACAGTAAAGTAACTAAAAGCACCCAGAAACTAGGACCAGGAGTACTAATAACTAACAAACCTATAATATGGCTTATCCGGAAAATCTAGAGAAAATAAGAAAACAGGCTTTGAGTTGTAAATCTGCTGCACCCCTTTGCCTAGATGACCTCTTTTCTTAGCTAACTTATATGCAGAGAAGTTAGCTTCTCTATAAGTATGCACAAACTGCCATTTCTCCAAGCTTTCACGGATTCTGTTCCACCTTGTTGAAGCAAACCAAGGCACTCTATTGTTTAAGAATGCAGACATCACAACTTTTGAATTTGTCCTAAATATAATATCTCTGAAGCTATTATATTTAGGACATAAAATTGCTACAGTTTCTGCTATATAGTTAGTAGCAGTACCCAATCCTCCTGAAATAGCCACAATACAATTGCCCACATTGTCTCTGCCCACAATTCCATATCCAGCAGCTCCAGGATTGCCTCTTGAGGCACCATCACAGCACAAAAGTAAGTGGTTCACATCAGGCAAATGGAAATAAGTTTCAACTACTCTAATGTTTCTTACCTTTCTGCACTTCATCTCAAAATGTTTGAGTATCTGTAAGTTATATGAAGTGTTCCACATTGGTGCCTTCATCCTTATTTCACATTCAGAAGTTATCTTGATTATTCTTTTCTTCAAAACATTCACATCAAGGTCTTCATTTTCAAAAACCATTCTATTCCTTTGGAACCATATTTCCTTTAAAGTAATCCTTGCAGATGCACTCCACACTTCCTACACTGCTGGACTCTTCTGAAGGGCAAAACTGATGATATCTTTGAAGCATTTAGGATTTAGGAAACCAAATATACCCCCAAGCCATTTCCATATAATCTCACTGTAATCACAGAACCACAACAAATGCTCCATATTTTCTTCATTTTGTTTGCAGAAAACACACCTGGAAGCCATCTTGATTTTTCTTTTCTTTGTCATCTGTTGAAATTACTCCACTCACAATCTTCCATACATTGCTAGCTATACTTGGATGAACACTGTTATTCCAAACCTTGCTAGGCCATTGTAATTTTGGAAATTTCTATCTTATACTCTCCACTGCAGATGACACTGAAAATTCCCATGTTATTGTGTAAATCCACACTCTTGTATCTTGTCTTCCATCTACTACTGGTAAGTCACTAAGTTCAATCAACTCTAGCAACTCAGTGGGAATAACCCATTCTCCATTCAACAAAAGATTGGACACTTTCATATCTTTATGAAGTGTCATATAAGCATTGTTTGGATATAATTCACTTAAAGCTTTATCTTTAACCCAAACATCATCCCAAACAGAAATGAGTTCTCCATCCCCCACTAACCATCTGGTCCCTGTTGAACTTCATTCATGACCCATTTCAGAGATGGCCAAACAGAGGATTTTTTATAATATGTTATCCATTGTCCTTTTCTGTCTTGGAATTTTGCTTGAAATTTTTTTTCCCATTCATCATTTCCTGTCTGTATCTTCCATAGCAACTTCATAAGTAAAGCTTTATTGATAACTTGAAGTTTCCTTAGACCCAAACCACCTTCCTCCATAGGTGAACACACAATGTCCCAGTTTAAAGTGACAATTTTCCTCACTGCAGGGTCACCTGACCATAAGAAATTCCTGATAATTCTCTCACAAGTCTTCAAAACTTTTCTTGGCCACTTATAGACTGACATATTGTACACTGGAACGCTACAAAGTACATGTTTCACTAACACCAGTCTTTCCTGAAATGACAACAATCTTCCCTTCCATCCAGCCAATTTCTCTTGCATCATTTCAACAACACTCCAAACATGATGTGTTCTGATTGTACCAGGAGTTAGATATACACCCAAATATTTATCAGGGAAAGTGGATAAAGGCATCCCACAAAGCTCAGCCAGCTGATGTCTTCCAGTATCACTAGTACCCCCTATAAAGCATTTGTTTTTCTCCTTATTTATAAGCTGCCCTGAAGCATTTTGGTAACTTTGTAGAGCTTCCAACAACCTCTTGACATTTCTATTATCCCCATTACAAAATAAGAAAACATCATCAGCAAATAGAACATGAGTTGGATGTACTCCATTTCTGCTTACTATAGGGATTAGCTTGTTTTGCTCCACCATTTTTGTCAGCATTCTACTGAAACAGTCCTCAGCTATAACAAACAGTAATGGTGAAAGAGGATCACCCTGCCTCAATCCTCTACTCACATCAAAATAACTTGCAGGACCACCATTAACTAACACAGAAATCTTAGCAGATTTTAACAAAATGTGTATCCATTTAATGAAGTCCTTAGAAAATCCCAAGCATCTCATAACCTGAAATAAGAACTCCCAACTCAATGAGTCATAAGCCTGGGAGATATCTATCTTCAGCCCTATATTTCCACCCCTTCTTTTGACATCTAGCTCATTCACTAACTCAGAAGCTAACACAATTTGTTGTTGGATATTCCTCCCTTTGATGAAACCACATTGCTGAGGAGAAATAATGTTATTGATGATGAACCCAAGTCTTGTAGTGATTATCTTAGTGAATACCTTAAAACCAAAGTTCATAAGACCAATTGGTCTGCAATGCTTAGCTTGCTTTGCATTCTTAATCTTAGGCAGTAACTTTAGAAAATTAGCATTCATACCTTTAGGAACAAACTGCTTTTGCCAACAAAATTGTCTAACTTTTGTAAAAGAACTGCCAATTATCTCCCAAGTAGCTCTATAAAACCATCCTGCAAAACCATCTGGGCATGGAGCACTATCAGGGTTCAAATCCCAAACTGCTTTTTTAATTTCTTCAACTGAAGGAGTTTTGAATAAGAGCAGGTTGTCTTCTTTACTTACCAATCTAGGGATTGAAGAGAAAACATTTTCAGAAAAATTTACCTGCTGAGCTTCAAATTTCTTAGTATAATAATCCACCAAAACTTGAGATATTTTTTCTTGTCTGACACTACTTCTCCATTCTCATTTTCAAGCTCCTGAATAATGGTTTGTGCTTGTCTAATCCTCAAAGATGTATGAAAAAACCTTGTATTTGCTGCACCATCTTTAATCCTGGTAAGTGAGACGGATCGAGAAGAGTTTGTTAAGTGAGACTGGTTAGAGTTAGTGTTAAACCTTCAAGCTAATTTCACTGCTTTAAGCTCCTGAATAGTGGTTTATACTGTTAATGCTAAGTAGACTACTATACTTCCTATAGTGTGCGACGTTGGTGTGGCTTTTAGGGCACATTTTGAAATATGGCACCCACAATCTGCCTTTTTTTTATGAACCTCAGGATGATTGACTGCTGAGAAAATGCTCTTCTTCTGATGTTTATGCGGATGATGTTGGTGAAGATTTATTCCTTAGTCTGTTGCTCCTGATGATTTTGACTTGAGCTGATGTAGCTGCGGATCTTTCTGACGTTGCCCCCCCCCCCCTGGAGATATTTGGCTTCATGCGGAGGTAATTTTTGCTCCACATTGTGTTTGTTAAGTTAATGTATTTCATCATTTTAGCAGTTTTGGAGGGAATGCTTTGTGATGGCGGTGTATTGATGCATGTTTCTTCTTCTTCTTAAAGCTCTGTGTCCATTGCTTTCTTCCCTGATTGTTTGATGTTTCTTACCGACTCTCCATTAAACATGGTATTAAAGTCGAGGGTAATGTCGTTATCTTTTTCCTATATATAGCGATGACGCCTTACTACTATGATAGCACTTCATCTTTCTCTTTGTTTCTGCTGATTTTGTTAGTCTTCCCTCTGTCGATTTTTCTTTGCATCCTTTTATCGATCGAGATTTCTGTTGTGTCACTGAAATGGCGGTCACAAGTATTTTCTTGTTTCCTTGGTTTCAAGAACTCGCAGTTTCTGTTTTTCTTGTTTATCACTTATATTACTAATTTTTCTTCAGGTGACATTAACGTGAACCAGAAAGATGTCGGTGATATTCAGTTTTCTCCTGCTCATGCGCTGTCATCCGAGTGCTCTGAGGATCATCCGCAGGTACACGTTTCGTCTCTTATTTCTGAGATACGCCGTATGACTCGTTGCGGGTATTGCGGAACTTTGTGTGTACTCCTAACGTAGGTATTATTATCCTTAGACAAATCCAGGCGGGTTTTCCTATCCCACTCTATGATTTGGAAGATCCTTTTATCTTCTTTATGCCCGTGACTAGGAGGGTTATGCGTTCTCCAATGAAATACGGCCCTGCATTCTGGCGTCTGCTTAGTTTATGAGTGGAGCGGAGGAAACTTGTTACGGATGCCAAAATGTTTAGTGTAGAGCGTTTTAGCGCTACCTATAATGGTTGTATAAACTCCTCCACTAGTTTTAGTAAAGGTCACGGTAAGAGTAAGATATTTAACCCTATATTCGAATCTGATTTGGTGAGGTCGCTCCTTCATGACTTTTCCGATGTTGGCTGGCTTGATCGTCCTTTTGTTGTGCGCGGTCCCTGTATTTATGTCTTTGACGGCTCCGCTCCTCGTACTTCCCTGCTTTTCTGGATTTGTGCGCGCTCCAGAGCATGCTTTTGAATAAAAAGTACAAGCGTCTACGCTTGTCCTGCAATTTTTCTCCGGCTTCTTCTCCTTCTATTAGATCTTTCCTGTAGTATGCGGCTACCTGCATTCTTCCCTATCCTCTGGTTCCTGGGATTCAAGATAATGATAACGATATTGGTGATGAAAATTTGAATGAGTCAGAAATTGATACCAATGAGAAATCTGATTCTTGTGATAGTGTGGTTACTGATCCTTCTTCTTTTGATTGGGCGGTGCATTTCCGACTCTGATCCTCTTTTGCTGCTTTTCTTCGTTGTTTTTTTGTTCGCGCTGCTGACTTGAATTTGTTTCCTCAGGCTGCTGCTCGCTCCGCTCGGCTATCTTCCGCGCTGGTGCTTCTTCGTTCGACAGAGGCTATTCTTTTGATAATGAGATTTCGGATCCTTAAGACTTACCTTTAGTGCATAGGCCCCGCCGTAGATCTATTAATATTTCCGTATGGCTTCTGTTGATGCTGCTCATTTACTGGCGCTCTTTCTGCTTTCTGATTTTGATCTTTTTCTGCAACAGGGCTTCAAGCGTCCTTGTGGTTATGATGCTCATGTGTACTTGGATCTCTGCGCTCGTCGACAGGCTGGTGATTCTTCAAAAAATGACCCTCATACGAAAGGGGTTAAAGTTGATAAAGCAAGGCTGGTTGTGCCGAGGGATGATGATTCTTGTTCCACTGGAGGGCCCTCTTCTTCCTCAAGGAAGGCTAGCGACAGGGGTGCGCAGATTCTTGCGGAAATTCGGTATGATGCTAGTGTTAAGGCTGGTAATGGGTCAAGGGTTGATTTTATGGCCGCTGCTATCTCCAAGCTCTATACTGCCACAGGGAAGGCTCTTGTTGAGCACCTTGCTGCTGGTATTGCTAATCTTGAGTCTGCCTCTTCTAATGTTGTTGAGCTTTCTTGTAAGTGTTTTTACTACGATTTTTTCTCTCTCCTAAGGTGCGCTTTTACGCGCTAATTTCTAATTTTTCTTCCAGTTATCCTATGTAGGGATGAAGAAGGAAAATGCTACTCTAGAGCGCAAGCTAGAGGCAATGTCCGCTAAATTAGCTCGCATGTGCGGTCTGGTCGATGGTGCTGAGGATTCCTACAAGCAGAAGGTTGAAGAGGAGGTATATTGGGTGTTTCTCAAGCCCTGAGGAGATTCTTACTGAAACTGGCATTAAATTTTTCAAAGTTTTAGGTTTTATTCCTCCTAATTACCTAGAGTAATGCATTGTAATTTTAAGTGGGTTATTGCCCTAAACAAGAATGAAATTAAATGAGTGAGTATCGGCATACTTTTTTTTTTTTTGAATATATGAGACTGTTCTTTCATTTAACAGTATTTAGGATTTTCTTTCTCACTTTTTCTTTCCCACAACTTTCTCTTTCTTTATGTTCCTTCTTTCTTGATCCGACTATTGTCCTACCTAAGCAAATAGGACTAACTTCTCTGCGGAGGCTATCCGGACAATTTTATACGCTTTTTCGGTCGGGACACCTGCCAAAACAAGTTTTGACAATCCGCTTATGTTGATAGTTGGGGGTATTTATCCTGCTATAATCTAGCCGGTTCACCATACATTTCCGGATTAAACGCTCACAAACGATATTCATCGGTCGTTTTGCCGCCAACAATTATCATGCGATGGCCTTGGCTCCTCTTAGAGGTTGGTGTTTATTCTTCCCCAGTTAGGTACAGGAGAGGGCGTATCTCTCGATTTCCTGAGATAACATTCAGAAGACATTCGGTCTTTCCCGTTTGCCACTTTACACGTGGTCTTCCGTTTATCTTACACTAGCTCCAATGGTTCACTATACATTCTCATGGAACTAATGCAGTGCTCACCGGTCATTCTTCGTACCGGGAATAAAAGGAATGTGGAGAGGGTCATCGAAAAAGGGGCTATCATCATTATTAGAAAATAGTCCCTTTTTTACTCATTAATAACGTACAACTGTACTTACAAAGTAATCATGTTCTTACACGAGTATTTTACATTTTTCTAGGAACAAGAGTTGGCGATTTCTTCGCACCTTCGTCCAGTTTTGGGAGGGACATCGATTTACTTTTCTCTTCGTTGCACAGCGTAAAGCATATTCTCCAACGCATTTTCTTTTGTACCTCCAATGCTGAGCGATTTTCTTTTTCGATTCTTCATCCTTTTGTGTACTCCTTAATACTGCTCTGTTGTAGGCTTTTGTTATCTTCTTGTACCGCTTCTTCTTGTTTTCATCATCTCCGCTCTCCTGCTGTCTTCTTACTATCCACTGCCTGACTAGCTTGAGTATTATCCCCTTCCTATTTTCATTCTTCATTTCTGCCTCAGCTGGTGTTTCATGACTGCTCTTTTCCCGCGCTTTGTCTTCTTTTGCTCATCTTTCTTCTTTCTGTAGTGGGCACGAGCGACATGTAACCGCTAGATGCTATTTATCTACGCTGCACTCCCCTAATTCTAATCTTGATCTTCTCTTCGATTCTTCAATCCTCTTTGGTGAGTTTTCCCTGATTAACCTGGCGTTTGCTGGCCCGAAACCCCTTTGGTTGTTGCGCCTAACTGTCTTCTCTCCGTTGATCTTTATGGTTCTCATTGGCATAAAGAACTGCAACGTCTGGGTAAGTGATGATGGCACAACGTTCATCTTATGTATCATTTTTCTCCCACATGATTGTGTTGTATGATGAGCTTGCATCGATGACCGTGAGTAATACTCCTAGCACAACAGGCCCAGCTTGTACATCGAGATAAGCTGACGTTGCTTGCTGAATCCTCTTGTTGTTTAAAGTGTACACGTCATCATATGTCTCCATTATTTCCTCTAGCGGTATCTTCATCTTGCGGAAGATGTTGTAAAACAAAATATCCATTGAATTTCCCGTATCTACTAAGATTCATTTTACTTTCTATTCGCCTATATCTAATGTGATCACTAGCAGATCAAAGTGCTGAAGTGCTGCGTCCCTGAAGTAGTTTCCTGCAAAAACGAGAGGTTATGAGTATTTGGCTCCGCTGCGCTTCCTGCTTTCATTCCTCCTTATGTTCTGTGCGCTGCGATTCATCTCCTCTTCGTTGTCTTCTTGGTCATATCTGTTGAATATTTCTCATATCATTCTATTTTCGTACTAGTTCTTCATATTCACATACTGCTGTAGATCTCCATTGTCTATCCACTCTTGAACTATGTTTCTCCAGTTGATGCAGTTTTCGATTTTGTGGCAGCGGTGCTGGTGGAAGATACAAAATGACACATTTGTTATCTGCGGACCCCTTGGTACTCCTCTACCGTGCGGGAACAATATATATCTTATCTTGCCGAGCTCCATGAAAAGATAATCTAATGAAACATTTAGCTTCGTATACTCTGCTGGTGGCTTGTGCACTTTCTCCATTCTTGTGCGCGGTCTTCCTGCGGCGTACTCCAGTATGTTGTATCCTTATTCTGGAACATATTCTTCTACTGGGATGATGGCTTCTCGTGGCTTTGTCTTCGCTAGCGGTATATACTCTATGTATGTCTGCGTAGTCCTTCATTGTTCCGTTCTCATTGTGTTTGGTGCCATCATGGTTCCCATGCACCTTGCTGATTCGATGGTTTGTAGACACTTCTGCATAAATTCTGACTGTGCTCCTAATCTCTCCCGCAGTGTATCCTCTATAAGCATCATATTCTCTGGATGCAGAGCTAATATCACTAGATGTTGCTGCTGTTGTTCCTCAATTTCTTCTTCGTGCGCTTTCTCTGGCTCTGCTGGCTCTTCGTTCTCTGATGGCTCTGACCATGTATACCCTGCTGCTGTGTTCTTGACCTTCGTTTTGTGTACTTGGTACGATGTTGCTTCTTCTTCTCCTGCTACCGGTATTCTCGATATTGATTCTGTTAATACTTCGAGGGTGCATGTTTGCTCAAATATGAATGACTATTGATTCTTTACGAGAGTAACTAACAGATCCAACCTAGTGAGTACGGCATATAGCTTGATTCCTGTTAGATTCTCCGCTGTTGACTGCTGCTATACGACTGGCTCCTGAAAATCTACTGCGATCCACAATTTTCGTGTTACTCATTTCTTCTCCCTTCTCCTGATTTTCTCCATTTCTTCTCGGGCACTTGGCGATAATATTCTCCTTATCCTGGACATTTGTTATCTAGCTTTGTTTGATGAGCCATTGATTTTTCAAGAAATTAAAAAGACCAAAAATGGTCTGTATTTTATGAAACAACTCTCGTTTTCTAAGGTTTTTCTAGATCTATGATGAACCTCTCAGAAAATTTTGGTGAGCTACTGGATTTCCTCAAAGCTTAAGCAAACCAAGGCAGTTTGTACTTTATGAAACAACTCTCACCCTCACCTTCTCTGTAAATGTGAAAATTGAAAGAAAAAAAAATTACTCTCTCAACAACTTGGTGAGCTACTGGATTTCCATAGAGCTTAGCAGATTAAGGTCTGTAGTCTATGGAACAGCTCTCACCCTCATTTTCTACGACTACTAACGTGATTTTGGTTTGGTGGAATTCGTCGTCCCCTTAGTCGGTGCCAAAATGTAGTTGCTGGAAATACCAAACAACACACCCAATAAGAACTAACAAAAGTAAGAAAGACAGGATAAGAGGTAACTTATTCTTTATTGACATGAACAACTTGGGATCCTTCTTAAAAGGTAAGGGGTCTCTATTTATAGGGATCGCTGAGGACATACCCCTCATTGATCCAGTGCTACTCAGCTAATTTACAGCGTATTCCAACTATGTCGGTTACATTCCTTTCCTCCGCTATGTGGAGGGTACTATGGTCCGACCATGTCGGTTACAATATGTTGAGGAGCGAAGGCTATTCCCTCCGCTCGTACTCTATTACATGGACCTGATGCGGGGTTATACAAGATCCTCCGCTCCTTATACTACTAATGCTAAGTAGACTACTATACTTCGTCTAGTGTGCGTTGTTGGTGTGGCTTTTAGGGTACATATGAAATATGGCACCCAAAACGGCTCACATTAGAACAATGGATTCCGGAAATGGATTAAGCCTCTAGCGTTAAGCTTAAGTGAACCATGTACTAGACAAAGGTTCAAAGATATTTCGAATCATATAATTGAAGATATACCATTGAAGTACAGTGTATGATTCTCCGAATAATAGAAATGAATTCCCGATTCCAACGTAGATGATCACGTTAATGATATCCGAGAATTCATATCAAACACTAGAAGATACTCGGTTGGGTGTTTGAACATGTAGTGTTTAAGTAGATACGAAGATCACAATTTAAACACTAATAGTGGTGATTAGAAATTATTTTTCTACAAGCATGAGTTGGACGAACTATATTTTTAATTGTGACTCAACCCGACTTAAGTTGTACATTGAAGTTAAACCGATCAAACTTCAAACTGAGAATATCAAACTCTTTATAATTCGTTGAAGCACAAATCAAAAAGGTAGAGTTTGAACTTCGATATACGTTTTCTGAGATAACCTGATTAAGGTTTCGAACTCTACATCTTGTTTAGCAAAAACCCAAGTGCTAGGTTTCGGATTCCAGAGAACATATGACAAAACCAAAGTATGGTTTTCAAAATTTGATTTCATATAGCAAAATCAATGCTTGATTTCGAACTTTAGATTTCATGTTCAACAAAACCAGATTTAGATTTAGAAACAAAGAACTCGTATTTAGTTTGTTACAAATGTTTGGTATCGAACTTGAGAGTCCACGTGGTCAAAGACATTTTAGCAGCATGTCGTTTTGTCTTTGAGCGCTAAGGAATATGCCCCAGCCTAATAGACCAGTCACTTAGCTCTCACATAGTCAAAATCCATTTTGGTTTCGATTCTCAAGTCACGGTATTCCACACAAACATAGTTTCGAACTCAAGTTTTCTTTTGGCCAAAACCTTGGATCAGGTTTCGAACTCTTATTAGCTTATGACAAAACCATATTATGGTTTCAAAACTTAAAGTGCATTTTACCAAAACCAACATTGTGGTTTCGAACTTTAAAGTCCATAAAAAAGAAAACTAGGAATATGATTTCAAAATCTGAAAGTCATATGCCTTATGTAAATCGCATATGTCCAAAATCAAATGTATGATTTCGAACTCTAGAATACATATCCAAACAAAGATATAACTTTCGAACTCAGAAAAGCAGTACGTCGAGTCTACACAACAAAAGTGTAAGTCTCAATCTCGATTACTTTAGTACATACAAATACGTACTAACAATCAAACTTAATAGACTAGGTAAAGTCGAGATACAACATTATAATGAATATAAATCTCGTAAGACTACAGAGATAACATCCATATAGACTGCTATTATCCAACTCATAGGTTTTAGGAAAAACCTTATATCACTTAGAGATGAAAAGAAAATAAAGCTCTAATCAATATGAAAAACCTTATATCCAACTACAACAACGAATACCGCAAGCGATATCATGGAGTTATATCTCAAGACACTTTGATCATAAGTGATCAAGTCATAACGTAAAGTGCAGACATTAAGTAATGTTTAGCCTTCGTGACACAAGTGTAAAAGATAAATGGAATCACGTTATTTAGATTCACTAACCTCTTGAATGCGAAGGCGAATATCCTTGTTTGCTCGTCGATATTCTTCGTGTCTTCAAGTAGTGACTCTAAATCTAACCCAATCACTTTTCACAACCTAAAGCTAACTTAATGAAGTCTTTACCTATGTGTGCTTCAAGTGGCCGAGTTTTGATCACTAAACTTGACAACTAAGCTTGACATACCAACACTTAGTGAGGTTGACTGAGACATGTTCTAACACTACCAAGGTTACAAGTTAGTCTGATAATTACCACAAAGGTATGTTAACGCCTACATGTGCTTCACAACTCTCGAGTGAAGTATTCTATATTCGTGAGGTAAATCCCACGAAGGAATTGCTAACTAATAGAGGACGACTTCCACTACAAGCCTACACTGAAGTGTAAAGAGTTTATGTAAAATTCCACAAACGTATTTTACCTTTGCTTGATGTTTGTGGTTTTGGTTATGGAGTCCTCTATTTATAACATTCAATAAAATATGTTGCTTAGGAATAAAGCGATAGATTCCTTTTGCTACAAGCTAGCTAATGACCGTGTAAACGTGCCCGTAACTTACTTGCACACAAAATATCACAGTTTAATCACACATGGAAACCAATTAGAGTTTATCACCAAGCAGTTTGTTTGCTCATAAATTACTTCAAGATAGGGTTTCAACACAAGAGTGAACAACTAAAATCTTATTGAACCATTGAGATTCGTTAGATGGACCGCGTATGACATTCTCGTTAAAGATCTTGTCTACCTGAGAGATACAGGAGTTATCTATTAAACCCGCGTAGATATTCTGAAATCCACCGAACGATTCGCGAACCGTTTGGATTTGAAATACATGCTCAAAAGTTGGAGCACTTGTTCACGTACGTTGACCGGATCCGCTAGAAGTACTTGGGTTGGGCCAATTTCCGTACTTAGACGTTGGCATGTCCTGAGCTATAATCCATCATACTCGCTCTAGAGTATAACTCCTTAGATTCACTATTCTCCTACATTGATTTTCAAGAAAACCATTGCAATGAAAAGTGTATTGAATCCATCTCATTCGTATCCAATAATCTTAGTACACTTGTAAAGCATACCAACATAACTCTTGGTTATGCAGATAGGAATAGATACATCTCAATATGCTATAGTAACTACTAAAGTAGCCGACTATATTTCGAAAGATAGAATAAGTGGAATAGAAGTAATTACATAAAGTTACAACTCCTACTAACCTTTGGTCGATGAAGAATAAATGATATCTTCGTGATAAGCTTCGTCTTCGTCTTCAAGGTCTCAACTACCTAGTCTAATTCCCAATTCCAAAATCTAAACTTTAGTAAACTAAATCAAGAATTGTGTTTTGACACCTGAAACTGACAACTAGCTTGACATACCAACACTAGTAGGTTTGACCGAGCAATGCTCTAACGGTACTATTACGCATAGACCACAACTGTGAATTCTTGATTATTTTCAAAACTAAAGACTTTCGAGTCAATTAAGAATAGGTAAAGATTACATTAAGTATTGGGATATCGCATTCAAAGCCGAAGCTAAAACTATAAAGACTCAATTCTTTCTTCCTCGCAAGGAGTACAACAAGGAGATCCATTGGGGCCTCTCCTCTTTGCTCTTACACTACATCCTATTGCGAAGAAGATTGCTGCTCATTGCACTCTCGACCTTCACGCCTGGTATCTCGACGACGACACGATTGATGGTGATACACTTGAAGTCTCTAAAGCGTTAACTATCATTCAATCAGAGGGTCAGCAAGTTGGGATTCATCTCAACATCAGTAAAACCGAAATATACTGGCCATCCAGTGATAGACGAAGTACTGCAGCAGGTGTCTTTCCCGGTGATATTGGAAGGCCGCCTGGTGGTGTTAAGCTCTTAGGAGGCCCCGTGAGTCTGGATTATAACTTCAGCAGCAACATGGTTCAGAGTCGTGTCGACAAAACCATCCAGTTAATGAACTCCATCCATAAGCTCAAAGACCCCCAAGCTGAACTCTTATTACTGCGCAACTGTGTTGGAGTATCTCGTTTATACTTCACTTTGCGTACTACTTGCCCCTCAGCAGTGAAACCAACACAAGAGCGCTATGCACCCACCTATTCCAGTACCTCCGTTGCTTGATTACAGGTGATAACTCAGGGTTTGGACCGCTGCAACAGCGCCTTGTCTCCTTACCTTTAAGAGACGGCGGCCTTGGCATTTACTTAATGTCCGACACCATGCAATACAGCTACCTAGCCTCTTGCATCCAAACCAGATCACTACAAGAGACTCTTTTGAGTGGTTCCAATATTACAGGTACTAACAATTCCTTCCATCATGCTTTTGATTCATACCTACAGGTTTGTGGTATTTCATCTTCATTTTTCTGCCTTGACGACGCTGCCCCTCATCCCATGAAAAACTGGCAGTCCCATACTTCGAGGCCGTAAAGAATGCAATGCATACTATTTACCACATGTCGGACAGAGACTCAGACCTTTGGCAATGTAATAAGATGAAGCATGCTCTAGATTACCTCATGGCAATACCTATCAATGGTCTAAATTAGAATATTGGTCCTCGACAATTTAGTTTCGTTCTTCGCTATCGACTCGGTATTCCTCTTTTTTCAAAAGGGAGTATTTGTTATTGTTGTCGTAAGCCTATGGACATTTTTGGTGATCATGCACTACATTGTGCTAATGACGTGGGTCTTAAATACCGACATGATTTAGTATGAGACACTATTGCGGATATGTGCTATAGAGCAGGAGTCCAAGCTAGGAAGGAGGTATCCCTGGGTTTTTTTTCTTCTGAAGTACTGCTCTGCGTCCGACAGACATTCTCGTCTACAATTGGGACAATGGCCAAGACGTTTGCTTTGATGTCACAAAGTAGTTTAAATCAGCAAAATCGGTGACTCGGTCGAACCCCTTGGAGCGATTCGCCAAAACCTTGGGGGAGCAAATCGGAAAAAATCGGTTTGAAAAATCGGATTGCAATTTAAAATTTATATAAACTAAAGCTCCTATACTTGATCATATAACACTAATAATATAAAACAATACTATTAAAATCAAATAAGTTTAACATAGACACAATTAAAACTAAATAAGTTCAACTCAACATAAAGAAATTAGTTCAAAATACAAGTTCTAAGCTCAAACAAAATAAAAAAACATAACTTAAACATGTAATCACTCCAAATCAAACTCAAGAAGAAAGGAGAAACGAAAAAAACCTAAAGAATCGAATTTTATAACCTACTTAGATAAAATACTAAAAATTCCCCTAGGAAATCGTCGACTCGTTTTGATTGAAAATCGGCTAAAATCGGCCTCGTAAATCGCCCAAAATCGGAATCGGTGATTTTTTGTGAATCATATCGGCCAAGTAGCGATTCGCGATTAATCACGATTTAATCGGCCGATTTTACTGATTTAAACTACTTTCACCTTTCACAGGAGGAGGAATACGCACTTTCACCCCTGGCCTTGCGATATCCAGTGCCACGACCCGAAAGCGTAACAAATATTTGGACAAGTGTAGAAGTCATGGCTATGGTCTTGGTGTTTTAGCTTTCACTACATTAGGTGAGCTTGGAGAAGACACAGTGGACTTCTTGAAACGATTAAAGAACTGCGTCGCTAGTCATAACTTGAATGCCAAAGTGGGCAACTTTTTATTTCATAGAGTAGGACTTGTAATCCAAAAGGCCGTCGGAGCGCAACTTGTAGCTCGACTCCCAGCCAACTCCTTGTCTGACTCTTTTGCTTCTGATTAACACTTTATTAGGGAAAGATTTAGGGGGAAAAAAAAACAAATCAACAATCACTTTTCCTGAACTCTCTCTTTACAAACTAATTTTCCTGATTATTTTAGGGGCATGGTTTTTTTAATTGGGGCTTGTACTAGATGCCAAAATAGGGATTTATGAAGTAATCCCAAAAATCCCATATCCACCATAATTTAGTTAACTTAGTTATTAGAGTTTTTAATAAGATTAGCAAGTTTGTTTTTTAATATAAAAAAAAAAAAAAAAAAAAAATTATTGTTTGAGAGAGGAATGAGAAGAAAAGGTTTCGGGGGGTGTTTTTGAAATATGTTCAACTACATGTATGCATGATTCTGTTAGCTCAAAACAATGATGGGAAGACGTATTTGTATGTTAAATTCGCCGTAAAACAACTCAATCCAATTTTTTCCATCCAGAATCGTCAGAGTAAATAAAGAAAATCTTGACGATTTAAACTATCGTCTAGGTATTAGGGGAGTCTCTGACGACTCTGCGTCTAAACCATTTCCAGAGATGAACAATCGTCGAGGTTGTAACAATACCACGACGACTTGTAGCATGCCAACTCTTAAGTGGTTTGTAGTTTTGAAAGTCGTCATACTAGGTAACCAAAACCGTGATGATTTTGATGTAAGAAAAATCACCCCTTTGCCCCAAAAATAAGTTAAATTGTAATGCTTGTAATATAACATCCATGACGAATAACTTTGATTATGACAGAATCGTCAAGGTAGTTGATAATATCATGACGACTTTGATTGTATTTACAAGGTTTCAAAAAAAACATTGTCAGAGTCGTCATGGTGTACATCATAGACCATGACGGGTTTATGGAATTTTAAGCAAATCAGACATTTAAACAAATAGAAATCAACCAAACTAAAAGATTAACCAAATCCAATCAAGTGTTACCAACAAACCATTAAAAAAAACACAACAAACCATTGTCAACTTACGAAACGGAAAAATGTATCCAACAACATAAACATAAAAATGTTTCACCTAAAACCATAGTCCAACCTATGAAATGAAAAACGAAACAAGTATAATTCAACCTTATTCAGTGCTACTCCCATCGCCTTCACCTTCGCCTTCACCACGACCACGCCCACGACCTCGTTTAATACTTTCGTTATGTTCAGTCTTTTGAGTGCCACTAGTTGAACCACGAGTCCTCTTCGGTTGGCGTCGTAATTCCTTAAACATGTGCTCCGCCTCTGGTATATCCATGTGCCGAAGGTGTTGAACATGACCAGTCAGTTCGCCTGGGTCAAGCCATCTACCCGATCCACTCTCAAACACAACTTCTTTAGGACATCTTTCAACCGCTCCTTCTATTATCATTAAAATTGCAGAAGATTAAGATATTTGAGTCATGTAAATATGAATATTAAACCAACAACATAGAGGAAAAATACTTACGCATAACTTGTACAATGAAGATTCATCAGTGGAGGTCTTTTTGTTCTTCCGGCCACGAGCAAAAACGATTTCCCTACGTATCACATTTAAATGTGCGAATCCATGGTACCATTTCATGTAATCGGCTGTGCTCTCATGTTCAAGCTCTGCATGATCCCACAAATCAATTTCCACCAAATTTTGAAGTCGTTCGTTCCAATGTTCGTTTCGGGCTCCGGGTTATAAACTACATCAATACGTCTGATATCATCCCTTGAGTTCTCTCTCAACACTTTGAAACTTCCATCACTTTCAAGGTACAATTGGACGATCTTGAATATACCTGAGTTGCCGCTGTATTTTTGTCGGATCGTACATTGTATACCCAATGTGGTGAAACAAAGGGCCATAGTAAAAAGAAGGTTGTTCTCTTTGTTGTATCTTTTTCAGTTCTTTATCCTCCCTGTAGGGGTCAAAAACTACCTCAGCTGCGGTCATGGTGTCTAATCTCTGGCGGACACGAAGCAACCAATCCTTCTTACCCTTTAACTGATCCCCCGAGAAAATGTACTTCTTGCCTCTTGGTTGACATGCTACCCATTCAGGGTTCACACTCCACTTGGGATTCTCTGCCATCATCTTAGGGAAGTGATCGTATATCCACACCTGTGCTAAACATCAAGTACACATAAACAACCAACCATATATTACCGAATATATGTAAGAAAATAAACGTGCAACAAACTAATACGATTACCTACAGTAGAGATGTGTTCCTATTGATTTGAGTGGTTTTATGCCGGGATACCTTTCTCAGCTCTGTGTTCAAGTGTGACACTACAGGCTACAGTTGTCCCCCACGAGTACTTGAGCATCTTATCCAAGGGATGCAATAACTGGATTACGTTGGCATTCCCCTATTTCAAGTAGAAGAAGGGAATACACATGTAGTGAGGACATATAATAGATAAGCCGCCGTATCATCCCTTACTTCATCATCAGACATACCATACCTCTCTTCTTTATCACGGGTCCCCGAATACGCGTTTCTCAACCTTAGCAGATTGAATTTCCTCTTCTTAGCACCCTTATTGTCTCTCACATATCAGGACTCCGTCCCATCATGACTCCACCAAAAAAAAAATCGCACAAGACATCAATTTCTATCCAATCGAGTTCTCTTTTGTAGCTTTCATTAGTTGATTTCCCTTTTAACTACGAGGTCAAGAGTTTTATGGGCATCGTTAGGAGTGATCGCCATCTCGAACGTAAAACGCGTGGTGTCGGTCTCCCCATAACACCTCTCAAAGAAGGCTGATACTGTCTTTATTTCGTAGTTGATACCCGAATTATTAACGATTGGTATCAGACCGAAGTTTTCTATAATCTGTTTGAACCTATCACATTCATTGTCAACATTACAATTCTCCATGTTGAAGTATGACGTTTGGTGGCTCAAAAGACGAGTGGCATTTTTATGATCCTACAAGATAGAGATTTATTATTAACAATTAACCAAGTAGCTAAACATAACTTAAATAACAAGAAAATGACGAGGTTGTAGAGTAGATTGTACAAGCCCATGAGATTTCGTATCCGAAAAGACATTTCCACCATCAGACGGTACCCCATAAGGTCCGTGTGTAGTGTCTAGCATCAGTGATGGATGGGCAATGTACGACTCCCGCCCCTTCTTCTCTTCTTGCCTTTGGTTTTCATCATCACCTTCGTCGTCATCATCATCATCATCATCATCATCATCATCATCATCATCATCACCTCTTTCACCATCACCACCAAATACATCCAATCCTAATGCATTAGTTGCTACATCATCATCTGCTACATTCAATCCTAATTCCTTTAATTGCATTTGGTATAAATGATGCGAAATATCATCATCAACCATCGGAACATTACCATCATCACCGGAGTCCGAAGGAGAAGAAGTTTCATCAGGGTTTGGCTCGCGGATTATGACTGCTACCTCTCTGGTAGTACGATGCTTTGATTTTAAAGGCTCAGGTGGTGTCGTTCTTTTTCCTTACCTATATCCGCTAGCCTAAATACATACATAAATGAACAATGAACAACCAGAACCACCACAAAAAATCGTCAAGATATTACCAACAGACTGAGACGATTTACTTATAAACAGAAAATCGCCAAGGAAATTGTCACATACATGATGACTTTGGGTCAAGACTACATAATATCGTCAAGGTTACTATGTCACACACCATTACGATTTTTTCCTAAAAATGGACAGGACGCATGTTTTTCTAAAGACAAAATCGTCATGATTTTGGAACTAAATTGTGATGACATAATGAAAAAATAAAAAGAAATCAAGGAAGAGTATGTTTCACTGTCGATTTTAGTCGTGCAAAAATATGCATATTTAGTTTTAGACGACAAAATCGTCATAATTATGTAACAAACCTAGACGATTGTTCTTGATTTTTTTGGTGAACATGCTAAATCGCAAAGGTCGTATCAACAACCATGATGAGTTTTCCTATTGTAAATGAAATTTCATGGTTTCTAACCTGTTAAATCGCTTGAAACAACAATGAAAACAATTGAAAAGATGATTAGAGTAACTTAATTCTTATTTCTGGCCATTTCTTCATTCTTATTTCTGGCCATTTCTTCGTCCATTTCTTCCTCTAGTAGTTTTTCTTTTTCTTCACGACTTTTCTCCTTCCTTGATTTTGATTTTTTCTTTCTTTTGCTCTTGTAAATAATCATTGATTCATCTTCTTATGATTCTCCATTGCTACCCATGCATGTTTGTAATATAAAAAGAAGAAACATTGAATTTGAGAAAATTCGAACTTTTTGAGAAAGTAAATGGTTTTGAGAATGAGAAATAATGGTTTTGAGAATGAGAAGTAATGGAGGAGTATGAGGAGTTATGTAGTGGGAAGTTTATTTTTTTAACTGAAATTTGAAAAGGAGAATTAATGGGTGATTAGTGGTAGGTTTTATTAAATTTATAACTGATTAGTGTTAACTAATCAAATTTGACACCTCTTATAACTTATAACTGGACTTGGATTTTGATTAAACTTTTAATCCCCATTAAAAAAAAACATGCCCCTAAAATAATCATGCTAATTTGTCCAGAATATCTTAGTTTATTTGAGAAGAAAATACAACTAATCCTAAATCATGTGCCAATAAAGCACTAAACTTTCATCAGTAGATGGAAAACTTATCACTACAAGCACCCTACGGCTAAAGTAATTCATATAAACCACAGCAGCAGACGAACTGGATACCCCCACCAAGGTTGTGAAATCGTGAATCGCGGAACGAATCGTTTTTCATTTTTGAGAATCGAATGGTATAGTAAATCGTGAATCGTAGATTCATGGTTGATTTTTGACTCGTATATGTGCCTAAAAACATCATATATATTTTGTAGATTATTGTCATGAATGCTTTCATAAGATATTAGGTTGGCACAATTTCAATTATTTCAATTTATTAATAAAAAAAACTTATTTTATAACCTTATAAATATAAAATTACCTTAATGTAATCAACAACCGAGCCTGTGGTTCAGTGGTTCGCAGGGTGCCAAGTAAACTCAAGGTTTAGTGTTTGAATCTCACCATCTTCACGTTTTTCCAAACTTTACGTGTTCCCCACTTGGTTTAATAAGTCTTGAACCGTTGACTTCCAGTCAAAGTAACGATTCCAGGTCAAAACGATTCAAATGGACGGTTCAAGTCGGCTAGGTTAAAAACTGAGTCGACTCGTACGATTCACGAGTTGAATCGTACGAGTTCACAACCCTAACCCCCACTGTTAGAGCACGCTCGGTCAACCCCACCAAACGTTGGTATGTCAAGGTTGGTTGTCATAATTTAGTGTGCAAAACTCGTACACTTGAACATGTATACTAATAGTCATACTTCACTAGGTTAGACCTTTAGGTAGAATATGGCAGGATTATCTGGAAGAATAATCGAAGAACTGAAGACGAATGAAGAACAAATGATAATATCCTCTTTCAGCAAAAAAATTAGTCCTCTAGACATCATCATTCTAGTGGTCCTTTACTCTGAGCCGCACGATTACTCTAATCGAAGCTTGTGACTGTTAGTATATTCGACAGTATCTATGAACTCTCTTCTCTTGAGTTTCATGACCTGAAAGCATTCTGGAGTCTTCTTCTCATACTCCGTTA
The DNA here is from genome assembly GCA_023529015.1 of Papaver nudicaule. NCBI lineage: Eukaryota > Viridiplantae > Streptophyta > Magnoliopsida > Ranunculales > Papaveraceae > Papaver > Papaver nudicaule. Next base: position 88,494 of record JAJJMA010311075.1, read on the forward strand.
CTGCTTCCCTCGAATCAATTCAATATAAGTTCTTAGGAACTCTGTATTATGAATAGTATTCCATGGTGAATGGCTTTATAAAGTTAATCCTCATTTCCTGAATGCATGTACGAATATCGATAAGGATTTCTCAACCCGACTATATTGTGCATTCAGAGTGTTAGTGATTTTATCACAATGCAACAAAGCCAGTTTCTAGGTTCTTGTGAACTAGAAATCAAACACAATGCGAAAGAAATTGATTACCATTGCTAAGTATCGAATTCCAATGCTAGGATTCGATTTCTTTTATTAGAAATCAATCCACTTTAGCTTGGATCGATTACCATTGGCTAGGTATCGATTTCCAGAGCTAGGATTCGATTTCCTTCATTAGTAATCAATCCACTTTAGCCTGGATCGATTACCATATGTGGATTCGATCCCTTAAGTTAGGAATCAATTTCTGCTTATAGAAATCGATCTCCTAATGGTAGAGATCGAACAACAATGCCAGAGATCGATTTACCCAATGTGGCATGTATTGAACTAGTTTGTAATCAATTCACTTTTATATCGGGGAATCGATTTCACTAATGTGTAATCAATCTCTTAGGTAGAATTCGATTTCCTTCACAAAGAATCGATCTACTATAAACAAGAAATTGATCCCTCTATATTGAAATTGATCTCCGTGTCCACATTTAATTTCTTGCACTTGCAAATGAAATGTGAAGACTATTCTTCAATCATACTATGTGCTTCAATGATCAATTCTTGAAAGTATGATTTTGGTTCAACATGGTCATGAACTTGTGCATTCACGCAAGAGTTCATTATATAACACAATAAGGCATTACATTTGAATTGCGGCAATGTTCTATTGCTTAGCTAAATTCGAATTGGTCAATTCCTTCCACCTAGATCATTCCATTCCTATCTTTTGGAATCTAGGAATAAGTTAACGACAACATTTAAAGATTGTGTTGTCACTATGTTAACTTTGGAAGAAGTACTTGATAAATGACATTCTTATGTCATTAGGTGAAACCGGTTTTGTCCCAGAAACCAAGTGCCTACTAGAACCGGTCCTACGGAAGGTTCTAGAGTGAGTATCAAGTAAATTCAATGCTGCAATAGATGAAACTATGTTCTCATTTATTGTTTTCACCATTTGAAGCCAAAAGAATTAAAGTCCGCATTAAATGTCATTAATGCATAATTGAATGCTCATTCAGTTCTCATTAATGTTTCGGAGATATTCCTTTGACAGAATATGCCTTAGTCGAAACACTATATAAAGGAGATGAATTTCCTCCTTCAAGATTTGTCCTTCTAGCATTCTCTAAGCTAGAATATCAACTAGAGTTCTTCGAGTTTTATACTCGTTGAACAAGTTGAGTTTGGAAAGGCTTCCAACTGGACCAGAAGCCTACGAGCTATCATATTGATAGCTACATAGATCACCTTGTTTATTCTATGTCAATGCTCTTCTGATATCATTGACACTCAAGGTGTGTTGTAGAGTTGTTGGAACTAGACTTTCTATCAACCTGGATTTGTAAGCGAAATGTTAATTTTGTGTGCCAAACCGATAGACTCTTGAAGTGGAATCAAGTTGTTTATTTGGATTTGTATTTATTGCTAAGTTTCTTGATTATCCTCAAGAACACCTTTGTATCCATTAAAAGGACTTGATTGAATCTGGGACAAGAACAAGACGTCTATTTGATTAATATCATAGACAGGAGAATCTTGTTCATATCAAGGAGTTTATTAATATAAACAGAATAGCCTTGATTCGGTATTAAAAAAACCACACATTTGTTATTGTGTTATTTGGTTGAATACCAGTTTATTGGATCTACGGGTTCCTTGCCGTATTGATCTATTGTCTCAGAAGGAAATATAGTCGCCCGATTGGAGGTCGGGCAGCGATAGTCTTCACGAAGGACTGTGGAGCAACTTTTGGATTGGTGTCCAAGGGATTACATGTGCGGGATCAATTTGTGATTGGAGACACAGGAATACTGAGGGGAAGCATTTGATTGGGAATCAGTATCTTAGCCATCATGACCGAAGTCTGATAGTAGGCATGTACGGTGTATTAATTCTTAAGAGTATTCATTTTCGTTTGGACGAGGTCCCGGGGTTTTTCTGTTGGATTGCAGTTTCCTCGTTAACAAAATCTTGTGTGTGATTTACATTTCTGCTTTATATTTGTTTATCATTTATATTGTGTAAATCACTGTATGTTAACAATGACCTTTTTGTAACTAGTATTAATTCCCGCTTGTGTGAATTAATCAGTGCAAAAAGAGACTTTGGTAATTCAACCTAAATTCCGCAAAGGTTGTACAAAGTTGTCATATAGGTTGTTGGTGAAAAAGGATTTGGTGGTGTACTCGGTACCCTCGCCTTTTCACCCACCTAGTCCTTTCTTTTCTGTTACTTGTGATGCATCTTACTCTAATGAGACTAAACTTGCAGGCATTGGACTAATACTTCGTGATTGTGCAGGTGGCTTCACAAGGTGCGGGGCAAGGTTCATTGGATAATTGGGAAGTGCAGAAGAAGCAGAATGCATAGCTATGCATGACGTTGTCGCATGGTGTTGGGAACTTGGCTTGAAGGATGTACAATTCGAAATTGATTTAAGGGTATTGCGGATTTTTTTG
>JAJJMA010311116.1:0-10117 GCA_023529015.1 Papaver nudicaule
AAAATTATTGGGGTGTGTATCGAGTTGACATTAGCAGTGCTGCCGTTATTCCCGTGCGCGTGACCCCGGAGAACATTGATGCATTCACACCAGCAGCCATTGACGACACCACAGTAGCTGTTGCTACTATTCGGCAGAAATCAGAGTTCAGTGATACCCGTGTTGAAGCACAATATCGACATATTGAGATTTTTTACTCAACAGGAGAACGAGAACCCACAAAAATCACTCAGAAAACCAGACCGAAGGGTGACCATTTCAATCCCTTTGTGATAGGCCATGGAAAGCGTATCGGCTATCATTGTTGCACCAGTGACCCTCTCGACGTAATAGAAACCAGTTTGAGTTTATATTCAATGCATCTTGTCTAATTCTAGCTCTGTTCACTCTTACTAATGGTTTTTACTTGTGTCAGGATGAAGAGGAGATCAAAAGACAGTTTCAAATCATTACTTCTCCAGATCCAAATATAGGACTATTTAGGGTGGGAGGTGGATTTCCGACATTTTCCAAAAATGGGTCTAAACTTGCATTTGTTGACAATGATTTCAAGATTGTATGGGTACTAGACAACAATAACCTTTATGAAGCTAACGAGGTACCGGAAAGAGTATGAAACATAGTTGCTGAGTTCAATTGATTTCATTGCTTGCTGATGTATGTATGTTCTGGTTTCAGCTCACCCCGAACAGCATTTTCTCGCCAGTTTGGAACCAAAATGATAGATTGGACACACTGTATGTATGCGTAGGACCTTCTTTTAGCGCTGATGCAACTGTTGAGATCTATGCCATCCGGAAAGTGTCTGCTGGTAGAAGGCAACTTCAACCCCTCACAGATGGCGGGTTCAATAATGCTTTCCCATCCAGCAGTCCAGACGGTAATCCATCTAATTCTTCTTTATTTCACCCAGGGATTTCTTTAAATTAGTTGTACTGTGTGAAATGGTTGGGTGTAATACCTTTGTATTATGGTTAAATGTGTGTATAAACTTTGATGGGTCGACAACTGCACCAGGAAAAAGAATAGTTTATCGATCGACAAGAGACGGATGCAAGAATCTGTACATAATGGACGAAGCGAAAGGGGCAGTTAGAGGAGTTAAACCCAAAAGGCTAACAAACGGAAATTGGACTGACACACAGTGTCAATGGGCTCCCAAAGGAGATTGGATAGTATTTTCGTCAACTCGTGACAAGCCTCCAGGTGCACCAGAAAAAGACCATGGTCTTGACCCAGGATACTTTGCTGTGTATCTAGTGAATCCTAATGATCCGGATGTGGTGGTAAGAGTGATATCAAGCGGAAAGGATTTCGGGGCGGGGCATGTAAACCATCCATTCTTCAGTCCGGATGGACTTAGCATTGTTGTGACCTCAGATCTTGCTGCAGTGTCTGTTGATCCCATATCATTGCCTATTTTTGTCCACTCAGCCAGGCCTTATGGAGACATCTTCACGGTCGACATTGACCCGCACGACATACAGAAGAACAGAGATCTGAAGACATTCAACCGCCTCACACACAGTAGATATGAGAATTCTACAGGTACTTGGACGGGTTCTTCACCCAGCGCCACAAGAGCGGCACGAAAGCTTCTTCTCAAGGAAGAGTTTACAACGGCAGTCCCTTGTCCATATCGTGGTGGAGACGAAAGTTGGCAAATGACTGGCCATCTCGTCGTTCAAAATGGATGTAATTGATTGTCAGTGTGGTCGTTATACTTCTTTTTTGCGAAATTTTTCGTTCTCATCTTCTATGTTTTTCTTTTTTCATCCATCATGTTATGGTTTGTTTTCATTTTTCGCGCACCCTTGGTGAACATTCCATTTACTTGAAAGCGAATAAAACCGTGTGTTTATGTTCCATATCAGGTTTTTAAGCAATTTCAGGTTTTTAAAGCTGTTTCTTGTTTCTTCGATAGATCGTGTTTTTAACGTCTTGTTTCACCAAAGCTAGGTAAACTTTGGTGCTACAAATTGAGTTCCATATAGCTTGTGAAATCTTTTCCGGAGAAGAAATGGAGATTATAGGCGTGAAAAGTAAAAGTAGTAGTAGTAGTAAATACAGTATAAAGTCGTGACTATGCATTTGCCAGCCATAGTTCGTCCTTTTCACTACATGCCTACAATGTGAAAACAGCATCGGAAAAAAAACGCACAGACAGTTACAACGTGAAATGATTTTTCTAAATTGTAAGGATCTTATACACAGACTGTAACACAGTAACATTGGACTAAGAACTGACTGAAACATTGAACCGTCATTTTGGACCTCCCCAAAAATTCGTAGCCCTCCCAGCATGAGACAAAATAGTGAGAAAAGTCTAGGTTGCCCTCTAAAAACGTGAGATTACCATTTTGTCCTCCACTAATCCTAATTTTAATCCAAAACATAAACTATCCTAATATATACCTAATTCAAAAATACAAATCATTTTTAAAAAAATCCATCTCTCTCTTCATCTTCTTCTCTTCTTCTTCTCCTCTACTTCTCAAAAATCAATAAACTCTAAAATCAAATTAAATGAAAACTAGTAGCGATAATCAAAACTAGTAGCAACATTCGAATCAAAACAAAATCAAAACATTAGAATCAAGAAAAATGAGTAGAAATCCACATTTTGAAGTTGAAAACTATGGACCTCAATCGAAAGAATTAATCCCCCTAATGGAATTGAATCTCAACAAAAACAACTTGAAATACGTCTAGGAAGGTATTTCACAGATACCCCTAGTATTTTTTTGTGAATTTGATTGTTATAAACGCCTAGAATCGATGATTTCCTCTTTGTTTTTCGAACACAGGCTCACAAAAGTATTCTAGATCTAGAGCCGAAACTGTTTCGGCTCAGAAAAATTCAAAATTTTCTGAGCCGAGACTAATGTTCTTCTGTGCAACTGAAGAACATCTCGGCTCAGAAAATTTGTAATATTTTTGAGCCTAAACCCTTAGTTTAGGTACACGTGGGCCTGGTTGTCTCGGCCCAAAGTTTTTTTTTAATGGGCCGAAACATATGGGTTAGCTGTCATTTAGTTTTATTAGTCTCGGCTCAGAAAATAAAATTGTCGTGTGAGCCGAAACTTACTCTGTGTCACATACTAAGTTGTTGTTTTGGTTCTAAATTTCATTGTTTTGTATCAATCATCGATTTTATGGTACCACAGCAGGAGAGGGGAGGTTACTCCTACTAATGTACAGTCAATGGAACTCCGAGTCGGCACCAAAAAAATAACGGCTTCGTCCTCCGGGGTACACCAAACGCTTAGGTCTTAACTGTATGCGTGGAGCACCTTCAAACTAATTAAGGCAATAACCAATACTGAAAACTTGACCTTTAACCAATTTTCAAGGTTTAATTCATGTTCATCATGTTTGGTTTAAGGTGATCATGTGTTTTTAGTTCGGCATTTATTTCTTTTTAAGGCTATGTTATTCATGTTAAGTACTTTGGATGTTGGATGTTGGAATTTATCTAAGTTGATTATGCTACAATTTGAATTTTATGTTTTTAAGTACATTTGGTGTTTGCATATATATGAGTAGAAGAGTGAAAAGAACCTCATTATTGGCTCAACAGAACCAGTTTCGGCTCACAACATATATTACAAACCTAGGCCGAAACGGTTTCGGCCCACACGATAAATTCAACGTTTGGGCCGAAACTTCAGGTCTCACTGACCATTTGTTAGACAAGTTTCGGCTGACTCGAAATTTCCAAACTCTGAGCCGAAACTAGTGGGTGGTCGACCACTGGCCAACAAGGGCTAACTAGTTTCGGCTTGGTTAGAAGATTAATCGAGTGAGCCGAGATGTTCTTGAGTGGTCAGTTTCGGCTTACAAATGTTGCGTTTCTCTGGGCCGAAACTGCTTCTGGTTTCGAAAAACAAAGGAAAAATGGTGATTTCTGGTTCTATTTGTTGGATTCAACCTACACAAACAACATTAATCATGATGTGGAAGGTATACGAGATGGAAAAACACCCAACAACCTAATATTGTCGATTTTGGTCTTGAAATCGCCCAAAACCCAAGTTTTTTCTCTTCTACTCAATACCACCATAACCCCAAACTTAAAACTAAAAACCAGATTTTTTTTAGTTAAGATTTAGTTTAACCTAATTATTTCTACTAATTACTATTATTAGTGCTAATCATAAAATTAAGCCCTAATCAGTCAAAGGGTAGATTAGCATTTAAAAAATATTTTTTACTAAAGGATAGCCAAATTACGCCCGGGTGACTACGAATTTTTGGGGAGGTCCAAAATGACGGTTCGAAACATTGGACTTAGGCTAAGTCTAATGGGACTTCTATATCCACGAAAAAGTAGTAGGACACATCAGCAAAGTAGTAACCCAAGTCTAATGGGGAGTGCTAGATAGAAGTGCTAGATAGCACGACACATCAGTCTGGCGCTGAATCATATAGCGGTGAGGCGCTACATGATAAAGCGCCAGATAATCTCAGTCATCAGATCTGGAACATATGTTATTAGCCATCAGATCTAATGAGAATATTCGTTTGGGCGCTATATCATTGAGCGCAAGTTCACTTTTTGGGCGCTACATCATTCAGCGCCGAAGTAGAATTTAACTTCAACTTCTACGGGAATCTGGAGGTTGAAGTTGAAGTTGGGGTTTAGGCCACGCTTTTCGTGGAAGTTGAAAACACCATTAGACTTAGCCTTAGTAGCGGGCTGATGAGAAAAAAATCAGATTATTGGATCGGTTGGTAGCTAAATAGTGGGGTACTGTCCGTTAGTAAATGATTTGCTTGCATCGATTGCCGATTGGGACCAGATGATTGACGTTACAAAATTCAATGCCTGCCATGCCCATGTGCTTGGGTACGTACTAGGTACCATATCCCGTGTCTGCCTTGAAAAGGTTAATTACTACACATAAACAACCACATGCATTCATGGTTTCGTAGATGTGTTGTAGTTGCAGGTAAGGTTGTGAAAATCGTACGTGATTACGATTCGATTCAAAATTTAACGAAATCGAGTTGAATCGTGTTACAAATCGTATCTGTTGTAGAATCGTAAAGATTCCTTAGGAATATGCGATTCTTGACCGGTTCTCACATTTGACCATGAGATCCATTCTTATGCATTATGTGTGTGTGAAAGTAAAAAAGGAGGTACCAAGAATCGAACCCTGATCACCTGGAAAGTGAGGGAAGCTTTAGACCACTGAGCTACAACCTCTTTTGTTGATTATTATCAATATATATTTTATTTATCCCATTATAAAAACATTCAAGGCTAAAATATATTTATATACATACTTTTATTCTAGTTTGCAACGCAATATAAAAATAACCATGAATCTACGTTTCACGTTTCAATACGCGATTTGATTCGTAAAAATGAAAAACGATTCGTTCTACGTTTCACGATTTCACAACCATGGTTGCAGGCTTGTAGTCAAACTTACTATTAATAAGTCAGTTTCATTTTTTCTAAAGTATTTTGTTCTATATTCGGTAAGTGAGTCATGAGTGTCAGTGTCCATGTGTGTCAAGATGGCTGAATTTTGCCAGACACTCGAGTGTCGTTGTAATATTATCAAATGCAAAGGATAATTACCATAGGGAGCTGAACATCTGGAACCACTTCTGACGAGATGACTCTGAAAAAATCTCTCACCACGACATCCGCATCCTAGCTAGCCATATAATTGTGCAATCTTTTCAGAAAAACTCCACGGTATTGTTACGCAACTCCCCTGAAGTGGTAAAAGCCAGCATGCCAAAACCAAAGCCCTCTAAGCTGCACAATTCTCTAAACTAAAGACAACTTCCATCCATCAAGTGGAATTTGAGAAGTCCTATTTCTTTAATCCACTAATATTTTTCCCGAAGGACAACGAAAGCTAAAGACAACTTCCAAATCAATTCCATCCAAAATGCTAAATTCCACTTGATGGATATAAGCCTCAAGTCAAGACATCATGTCGTCATCCACCATTCCATTTGGGTATGACAAATCAGACTTGGTTGTCTTGCATTTATACTGGAACCTAGATTTAGCATCAAGTGGCCAAATAAAACTAATTCCAGATAATGAAGCTCTAACAGGTAGATAACTGATTAATTCCAAAGCCTTTTCTTGTCTTGACACTAATTAGCAGCCATGCACAGTCTTGTATATCAAAGTCGTATGATATAGACGTCTTCCATGGATTTTATGACAAATTGGACTTGCCTGTCTTGCATTCACATTAGAGCCTAGATCTATCTAACAATGGATAATTTCAAATTTTGCCTTGCATTTGAAGAGATTCTGCATCATTATCTTTGATGTCAACATTACCCATGTGGGTTGTGTAGTCCTACCATCTTCTTCTACACCCCCATTTTGTTTTGTGGGATAGGGAGCTTACAGTAGTCGTTGTTCACATTATGGATGGTGGGGGCATTAACAGAGAGTTTGGTCATTTAGATTCTTCGTTTTGGCCTTCAGTAAATTTTCGTGGAGTTTAGCAAGGCTTGAATGTGAGTCTGTGACGATTTTTCCATGGAGTTTAGCAAGGCTTAATTCAGTAAATTTTCGTGCTCAAGCAACGAAAGAAAGTGATCGCTAACGTAAGGCAAAACTATTTTATTTATTTCATTTTCACCCGTACTTCGGCAAGTTGCAAAATGCAAACAAACACCATACAGGGTGTTTGTTTTTTACTGATTTGGTATCTGAATCTGATTCGACTACTTACTCGGTTCGAGTACTGTTTTTTATTATTATTATTATTATTATTTTGAATCAGATCTGACTCGGCCAGTGACTCAAACGTAATTTCTGAATCAGATCCATTTGAGTTAGTGATTAAAATATCACTATCTCGAAAAATGGCAAAAATATTAGTTAGTTGAGTCAACTCTAACCCAAAAAACAAACATATCGAGTCAGATCTAGTTAAATGAGTTGAGTCGAGTCAGATCTCGACCCGGTTTAAAAAAACAAACACCCTCATAGTCAAAAGCTTGCATCAAATGAATATACGCTACCCTATGACTCTACTCTATTTCTCTCTATAAATTGAAAGGAGTTTGCAGAAACAAAGATAAAATAAACATTTTCTTTTTGTAGTTTTCAGAAAACACAACTTTTTTTTTTCTCTTTTGCTGTTAAAATGAAAAACGAGATACACAATGACGATGAGCCAATTCTGAGATTGAATTCCGAAGGTACTTAACAGCTATTTTATTTTTGTTTCTCTGTTGATTTTCTTAATGATATCTTATTAATTCAATAGTTAGCACGTGTACTAGTATGATGAAACTAATGAGTTGTGTTGATCTCAGATGAGGAAGAAGCAGATATTGAACTAGACGGCGGAAAAACGGAGGCGAAAATATTTAACAAGCAAGAGGCGCCACTGGAACAGAGCCCATTTAAGGTGCTGTTGGAGCTCGAGGGTGTTGGGGCCGACGAGGGCAGACTAGGCGTGGATCTTGTGACCATCTTAGATATCAGTGGTAGCATGAAGGGCATCAAATTAGCAAAAATGAAACTTGCAATGGAATTCTTGGTCCAGAAACTCAGCCGGACTGATCGTCTGTCTGTTGTCACTTTTAATAGAAGGGCCGAAAAGTTATGCCCACTGCGTCAGATTACTGAGGATTCCCGAACGGAGATCATAGATCAAGTCAATGATTTGGTTGCCAGATCAAGCACAAACACTGAAGCCGGCCTTAAATTGGCCTTGAAAATACTGAATGACCGCACTCGCTCCAGAAACCGCAGTGTGGCTGTCATGCTTATGTCAGACGGGATAGAAGATTCAGAGAGTCGGGCTATCACTGTCCCGGTGAGCGAGGTGCCCGTATACACGTTCGCTTTTGGCAGTGGATGCGATCATGAGGTGCTTAGCAGCATTGCAGTGAACAGCAAAGGAGGGACGTTCTCGCCTGTTCCAGACTTGGAGGATCTGAGTGTTGCATTCTCGACGGCTTTGGCTGGGCTTCTTAACGTGTCTATTGAGGACTTGACTCTGACTGTTGCACCACTGAACAGTTCACAACTCAATAAGGTGCACGCCGGGAACTACCCACAGACGAAGCAGGCCACTGTCATGGAGCCTGTAACTGTTACATTCAGGTCGTTGTACGACAGAGAGACCCGTAAGGTCCTTGCGAACCTAACTCTCCCAAAGGTTGATAAAAGGCTTGGCGTCCAAATTTTCAAAGTGGTTTTCAAGTACAGGTATATATCCTATTCGCAATTGCTAAGAATAAAAATTAATTTCATAAACTGAAGTGTGCAATTAATGGATATATGTATATATCTACTCAGGGTTCTTGGGAAGGATGAATTTGATTCTGACGAAAGACTCATAAACGTGACCCGCACAGCTAAACCAAAAGATGAAGAGAGACGGGAGGTACTTGCCGAAGAAACACGTATTGGAACAGCAAGTTCGATAAAAGAAGCCAGAATATTGGCCGACACCAGAGAGCTGGAGAAGGCTAGGAAAAAGTTGGAAGATGCCAACGCTTCACTGTCAGAGATTGATGCTGTACTTAAGGCTCAGGTGGAGCACCTCCATCTACTCATGGCGTCCCAGGAAACTTATGACAACCAAGGCAAAGCTTTTGCACTTGCCCTCGAGGCTTCTCATGAATCACAACGTTCCACAGCTCTCCCAGCTGGTATTCCGAGTCTGTATGACACTCCCCTCATGTCCGAATACAAGAAACAAGCTAGGAATTACGACTTGGATCCCAAGGGTTATACAGTGCCCACAGCGGAGGAAGACAAGATAGCCACCGCACCCCCACCTCCCCCATTCCTGCAGGTGGATCGTGCTAAGATTCAGGCAATCCTTAATATGGCTGATGAGCTTGCCAAACTTCTAAAAGATCTAGACTCATAGGCCAACTGAAAACAGCAAAGGTCTTGTCTCGCACAAGCTGATCAAGATAGGTGGCTATTTTCACAGCTTTCTCTCAATAAGATGTCTTAATTTTCATGTACTTCTGTTGGGTTAACTTTATGTCATATCTGTAGAATAATTGCTCATTAGTTTGAAGCAAATGTCTGTTTTTGTTGAACTGCATTACTTATAGAAGGTTACTTTATTTTGCAACTCCAAGGACAACTTCATTTTATTTTGGGACTCCAAATTCACTATCATTGATCAATCACAAAATTGGTCCGAAGGACCAATTTTGTTAATAACTTTCTCTAAAAGACGGCCAAAACTTGAACATGATCTAAAAGACAGATACTGTCAGACACTGTTTATAAATACAGCATCTAAAAAGATGCTTAAAAAATTTGTTTACAAAGACATGTACAGTCAGCAGACTTTTAGAAATTTCCTAGGATACTCTTCCATTGTATTTTAAACACAAGACAAAATGATATTTTCAACCAAATGAAAACAGGCCCTTGCATGCCAACAAGCTCGTCAAAAGGAACATCTTTTGCACCATCAGCATCGTCTAGGCCATCAAACATTTGTTCTACATGTGCCTCAAGACCTGCTGCCTGTAGTTCCAACCTAGCAGCAACGTTCCAAGCATTTCTTTAGATCAACTATATTCGAACGAAAAAATGGAAATCGGCCAAAAATATGTTGTGGTAGCAAGGAATGTAATGATAGTAAAATGTGAACCAGTAGCAAAGTAAACACAAAAAGAAGATCTCAGCAACTCTTACCAGTGGAATTTGGGCAAAGACGAGATAAGAGCTCGAAGTTCACAATTCATTGTCCTAGTATGGATTTTGAATATCTGGGTCCTGCTTTCCAAGTCAGGTAACCTAAATTCAACTTTACGGTCTAACCGTCCAGGACGTAATAGAGCTGGGTCCAAAGTGTCAGGCCTGAAAAAACAAAACCATGGCAAAGACAATTAGACCAGTCAAATGAACAGTTCGCATGTCGCAATAAGAGCAATAACAGACATGGTGAAAACAGGAACAATTATTGTTCCTCCAAGCAAACGATGTCGAGACTACTTGTAGCACTTTTTCAAGATTCGAAAGTGGAACCAGAAAAATTGACAGGAAAAGAGTCATGGGATAACACAAGTAGTGTTTTCTATTGTACCAACTCAAATGATTTTTTTATAAAGCAGCAGTGCAAATGTGTACCAACCTGTTGGTTGC
>JAJJMA010311121.1:0-12919 GCA_023529015.1 Papaver nudicaule
AAAAAAAAAAAAAAAACCTTTAGGCTTAGAAGCAACTCCATTAAATCCATAAATATTGTAAGAGGAAACCGTCGGCGAGGGGATCTTATCATCTTTTGCTTTCATTGCCTCGTAAGCGGAGTTGAAAAGAATGTCCACCGAGCTGCCTGGATCAATAAGCACCTTAGGCAATCTGAATCTCCCCATTTGAATGGTGAGGACCAGAGGATTGTTGTGATTTCTTCCTTCTGGAGGTATCTCATCAGCGGAGAAACCTACACAAGCCTTCATCCAATCTTGTAAGGGTTCTTGCTTAGCAGCGACGCTGCAAATTTCATTTCCCATTCTATCTCGCTTATGTACTCTGGATAAGACATTATCATGGAACTCATCCCTGGTGATCTTTGAATGTACAATGGAAAAACAGTCAAATTCCAACAAGTCTCGCTCTACTTTTACCTCATACACATTTGAAGCCTGTGCCGGAATGGCTTGAATTGGCTGAACCATGATAGGAGGTGGCGGTGGCAACTCAAGGAATTCCTGAAATTTCCCCAAGCGAATGAATCTGTGGACTTCCTGTTGCACGTCGGTGCAGTTTTCAGTTGTATGGTCGTGGAACTGATGGAATTGGCAAAAGGAATTGGTGTTAGTTGGCGGGACTCTGGGATTTCCTCTATTGTATGGATATCGGATATCATCTCTGCAGTTTGAGTTCTCTATTTTTCCCCATGCATCAGTATAAGAGACACACAACTTTGGTAAGGTAACGTCTTGGAAAGGCTGCTGGTTGCCTCTGCCAAATTTTCTGTTATCTCCATTGTATCTTCTATCGCCATTCCCATTTCGCCGATTATCTCTTCCCCCTCGGTCATTGTTGCCTCCTCGATTGTCTTGCCTATCTCTTTCATCAAAATTGTCTCGCTTTTGTGAATTCCAATGTTGTTCGACGGTGACTTGCTGTTGTGGCTTCGCTGCCTCTGGTACTACCATCGCCGAAGATGAAGCTTTCGCTAATCTCTATTGTTCTGCCTTCTGCCACTCTTTTTTAATTTCTTCATGCTCCTCCAGGGAATAGTTGTTGATCGAGTGAATTTGTTTCGCTCTTTCTTTCTTTAAGCGAAGTTCTTCTGCTTGGATTTCTTCATAATTTATCTATTCGTCCTGCATAGCCCTCAATGTTTTCATATCCTTCGGCGCCTCCCAGAATAGTTTTTGATACATTGGGTCTGATGTCTCCAAGGCGCTAATAAATGCTCTTATTTTTTCTTTGTCTGATACCGCTGATCCCACTTCACTGCTTGACTTTCTCCATCTTTGAATAAAACTTTTGTAGGTCTCTGAGGGCCTTCTCTTGATGTTGAACAGTCTTTCCACACCAGGTCGACTTCTATTGTTCTGAATAAATGCACGTAAGAATTTGCTCTCTAATTTCTCAAAAGATTTAATTCTTCCTTCCTCCAACTCATCAAACCAAGATAAGGCTTCATCTTTGAGTGTGGCGGGAAACGCCATGCACATTATGGGATCTGATCCTACCCATGCCGCCAAGTATCACTTAGAACTTCTCAAGTGATGTGCGGGATCTCCTGTTCCATCAAAGGTGGATGTGAATTTTGGCATGGAGAACCTTGTGGACACGTACCCGTATGTAATACAATCTTGAAAGGGTGTTTTTTACGACTCTGAGAGTGCCACCTTGTATTTCGATTCCCTTGAAGATCCACTTAAAGCCGCTACCTTGGTTTTTAACCGGCGAAGCTCTTTCTTCATGCCCTTATCTATCTTATTCCGCCTTCCTGAATCACTATATTCTTCACTGTCTCTTCTAAACACATCCTTCCTTCTGCCTCTCTCGTCATACTTCGCTGATGAATCCGAGACTTCCATTGTGCTAGTTCCACCTTTTTCTGAACGGCGAGTTGTATGTGAATGAGATGCATGGCTCCTGCTTTGTGCCACCTTCCTATTTTCCGCCATCAATTCTCTGTGACTCTGAAGTATTGTTTCCATCTGCAATTGCATTTGCCTTTGCATTTGAGCTGCTTGCCGATTATTCGCTTCCAGGATCTGCTTTAGCAAAGTTTCCGTAGTATTAGTGGACCATATGTTATCCGCAACCACTACCGGATGATTTATGGTTGTGCCTGGCACTACCGTCATGTCATTTTCACTAGTGACCTGTTGAATATCTGCTGCCGTGATAGGTTCGGCGACAACTGCTGGGGCTTCTTCAGCCTCATGGGGTGTTTCGCCAATAGCTCTTGGGATTTCATTAGCTGCTACTGTACCCCTTGCACTGGTGTTCTGAACTGCACCCACGGCATTGGACGACTCGCCGACGGCTCTCTGAGTTTCTCAAGTATCATCCAAGGGCTCGCCGAAAGTATTCGCTTCTACTTCGCTGCTAATCCTCCGCAGTAATGCATTAGGTTCAGGTGTTTCTCCTGCATTCTCCAAGTGAGTGATATCTTCCATAAAAACCTCCTCTTGGCGTGGTGTTCGCTGAACAGGTGACCGCCGAGATGAACTTGCCAAGAAGGAATCTGCCATAAGGCGATCCAGATAATATCTTATCAGCGTTCTCCAATCTGTTTCAGCTGACTCTTCAGTATCCATTGCCAATACTTCTCTCTGCACTCGCTCGTCAACTGAGGATTGACGTACTTGCGCAATAGCTATCGAGGTAATCTCTGGATCAGTCATCATAGAGGAGATAAAGGTTAAAGCATCAGCATGCCTATTGTCTTTTCTGCAGATGTGTCGAAACTTGATATCAGGAATCTCCTGGGCATACTTCCTAGCAAGTTTTAGATACTTCTGCAATGAAGCATCAGACGCTTGGTATTCTCCCAAAATTTGCCGGATTACCAACTGAGAGTCGCTTGTCAATCTAACATCAGTGATGCCCATCTCTATGATGAGTCGCATAGCATGTATTACTGCCTCACATTCTGCCTCATTGTTAGTCGCTGGAAATTATATTCTCAGTGAATGTACTATCCTGGCCCTTTTTGGCGACGTAAAAACGATACCAATTCTTTTTCCTACTTTGTTTGCAGAACCATCTACATACACTTCCCAACTTGTAGGACTGCATTTCAACAGTTCTGGCACCTCATTTGTTCGTTCATCCAGCATAAATGGTATGTCTTCTACTTTTTTTTCTTCTTCAATTGGGAAATCGACAAGAAAGTTGGCGATAACCGGAGATCTCTGAGCTGTACGTATTTCGTACTTTACGCCGAACTGTTCAATTAGAGTATTCCATTTAGTAATTCGCCCTACTCTCTGAGAACGGTGCAAGATTGACTCGATAGAGTTTTTGTTAGGATAGTAATAGGGTGTGCATGAAAGTATGGGTGCAGTCTCTGAGATGCAAAAACTATAGCTAGGATCAGCTGCTCAATCTTGGTATAATTTTTTTCAGCGCCTTGCAAGGTTCTGCATATGATATATCAGCGTCTCCCCACCTTTAGTTCGCACAAGTACGGCGATGATAGCTCCTGATGTAGCGGTGAAATAAACTCTGAGTTCCTCGCCGTGCTCGGTTTACTGAATCGCTGGTAGAGTGGCGAGATATCTTTTGATGCCTTGAAATGCAGCTTCGTGATCTTCAGTCTAATTGAACTTTTCTCATTTTTTCAAGATATTGAAGAATAACTTGCATTTGTCAGAGAACCTTGAAATGAATCTGTTGAGCGAAGCTAGAGTTCCATTAAGTCGCTGAACATCCTTTACTGTCACCGGCAAAGGCATGTCTCTGATAGCCTGAATCTTTGCTTGATCAACTTCTACACCATTTTTTGTAACAACGTAACCTAAGAACTTTCCCGAGGTGACGCCGAAAACACACTTTGCTGGATTTATTTTTAATTTAGTAATCCTCATGTGATCAAATATCTCTCTGAGATCTTGAACATGAGTTTGCTTCACCTTGCTCTTCACTAGCATATCATCAACATAAACTTCCATGGTTTTTCCTATCCATTTCTCAAACATTTTCTGAGCCATCTCCTGGTAAGTGGCACCAGCATTCTTCAACCCAAAAGGCATTCTAGTGTGACAGAATAAACCTTTAGTGGAAAAGAAAGTTGTGTGCCGCTGATCCTCTTCAGCCAAGGGTATTTGATAATAACCCGAATAGTCATCCATAAATGATAGCAACTCATGCCCCGATGTAGCATCCACATTCTGATCAATATCGGCAAAGGGAAACTATTCTTCGGACATGCTCTAATAAGGTCGCTGAAGTCAATGCAGATCCGTACTCCTTTGTTCTTCTTAGGTACCACCACCATATTTGCTATCCATTCAGGATACTGCACTGGCCTAATGATACCAGATGCTCGCATATTGTCGATCTCAGCTTCAACTGCTTCCTTATAAACTGGGGCTAATTTCCTTATTCTCTGCTTGAAGGGTCTAATCTTTGGATCAATGTCTAACTTGTGACATGCTAATTCTGGGTTGATACCCGGCATTTCGTGCATTCCCCAAGCGAAAACATCAGCGTACTCTCTAAGAAATGCCTGCGACTTTGCCGATTCTTCCTCGCTGAATAGAGTACCAATATTTACAATTTTGGGATCATTATCTTCGCCGATGTTTACATCTCTTGTAGGTTCTACCGCTGTAAAATGTAATTCAGGTTCTCCCATCGGCGAAGGTTCCTTTAATTGCTATAATGGCGCTGTTACCAGCTTCTTTGAATCTTCTCTTACTTTTACAGAATGGACGTATTTTGATGGGTCGGCGATCAACTTCTCAATCTCTTGCTCTTTGAGAGCATCTTTTCCCTGCCTCTTCTTTTCATTGATTCTAGCTTTTCTATTTTCGCGCATCTGGACATCCACTGCATTACAAGCCTTTGCCAATGCTAGATCCCACATACTCGGCGACTCCCACAGGTGTTGGAAATCTTAGACGTTGATGATAAGTAGAGGGTACTCCTTTTAGACTGTGCAACCATGGTCTCCCAAGAATAGCCGCATACGGCGAATCAACATCCACAACACATAAGGTAGTATCCAAAATCAGCTCTGGGCAGGTGACAACCTTAAATGTAATTTCTCCTTTTGGCTTAGACGCAATCCCATTAAACCCATAAATATTATACTTGGATGTTATCAACGACTCAATCTCCGGATCTTTTGATTTCATTGCTTCATAGGCCGAGTTGAAAAGAATATCAACTGAACTCCCTGGATCAATAAGTACTTTTGGAAGTTTGAATTTTTCTATTTGAACTGTGAGGACCATAGGGTCGTTGTGACTTCTTCCTTCTTGATGGCGACACTGCAAATCTCATTCCCCAATCTATCACGCTTATGCACCCTTGACATAACATTGTTATGAAACTCATCTCTAGTAATCTTTGAATGCACAATGGAAAAGAAATCCAACTAAGGTCTCGCTCCACTTTCACTTCAAACACATTTGGAGCTGGGACGACCTGGATTGGTTGTACTATAATTGGTGGTGGTGGCGGCAAATCAAGGAACTCCTGGAATTTCCATTGACAGATAAATCTGTGCACTTCCTGCTATACGCCGGTACAATTTTCCGTTAAATGACTATGAAACTGATGAAATTGACAGAAAAAGGTAGTATTCGTCGGCGGAAACTTGGGATTTCCCCTGTTATGAGGATAGCGAATATCATCTCTGCAGTTGGAGTTTTCGATTTGCCCCCAAGCGTCAGTGTAAGAAACACGAAGATTTGGAAGAGTAACATCTTGAAAATTTTGCTGGGCCCCTCGACGCTCGGCGAATTTTCGATTATCACCATTGTACTCTTATCTCAATTTCCTGGTCGCCGATTGTCACGTCCACCTCTACCATCATTCCTACCTCTATTATCATGTCTGTCTCTGCCGTCATAATTGTCTCGCTTATGTGAATTCCATTGCTGGTCGCCGATAGGCTGATGCTGCAGTTGCTTCTGTGAGGGCTCTGGGACTACTATCGCCGAAGATGGATTTTTTGCTACTCGCTGCTGCTCTGCTTTGAACCATTCTCTCTTTATTTCTTCCTGCTCCTCTGGGGAATAATTGTTGATTGAGTGAATTTGCTTCGCTCTCTCCTTCTTCTGACGAGTTTCTTCTTCTTGGATTTCTTCATAGTTCATCAAATCATTTTGCTTCCCGCGCATTGCTTTCATGTCGCTCGGCGAATCCCTGAATAAGGCTTTATACATGGGGTCCGACGTCTCCATAGAGCTAATGAATGCTCACATTTTGTCTTTATCAGATACAGCTGTTCCAACATCACTGCAGAGTTTTCTTTATCTTAAAATCAGACTCCAGTATGTCTCCGAAGGTCTCTTCTTGATACCAAACAATTTTTCTACACCTGGGCGAATTCGATTATTCTGAATATATGTAAACAAGAATTTTCCTTCTAACTTGTTGAATGATCCAATCGAGTTTTCTTCCAGTCCATCGAACCAAGCCAAAGCTTCATCCTTGAGAGTGGCAGGAAACGCCATGCACGTTATCGGATCTGAATTTACCCACGGTGCTAAGTCTCGCATATAACTACTTAGATGCTGAGCTGGTTCTCCTGTTCCATCGAATATCAATGTGAATTTTGGCATGCTAATTAAACTTCCTAGATACATGGCCATATGTGACTTTATCTTTAAAGGGCGTCTTTTTTGCATCTGAAAGTGTTGTCACTAATTTAACATCCTTCGGCGAATCCACCACCGCTGCCAATTGGCTTTTTAATCGCCGAATCTCCTTTTTTGACAGTCTCATTCAATCCATCCAACTTTCATGAATCGTCAAAACCTTCTTCATTCTTCTTAGATGTTTCCCTCTTCTTACTCCCTTCACGGTTTTTCGCCGACGAGCCAGAAACCTCTATCACCCCAGACCTGCTTTTTTTCTGCATGATGAGTGCGCGAATGAGATGTAGACTCCTACTGTGGTTTTGCAGAAATTTTCTGTTTTCCGCCATTAATTCTCTGTGGCTTTGAAGGACAGTCTCCATCTGTAACTGCATTTGTAATTGCATTTGCGCTGCATTCCTTGTACTGACTTCAAGAAATTTACGCAACATGGTCTCTGTAGTATTAGAAGATCCTGGCGGGTCTCCCTGAACATCTATGAGATGTTCTGGAGTTACGTCGAGTGCTGGTGCTGAACTACTGCCATGAGTTACACCCACTGCAGTTACTGGGTCGTCGACAGCTGCTGGGATCAGACCCACTGTACCGGTAGTATTGCCAACAATATTTGGGAGTGCGCCAACTGTATTAGCCACCTCACCGCCTGCATTTAGGACTGCCTCTGTTGTGCTAGTTTCGCCTAGGACTCATGTATCTATCCCTTTACCAATCCGATGTACAAAATTGCTTGATTCACCAGCTGCCTCTGCCTCCTCAAGATGAGTGATATCCTCCACTGTAACCTTGTCCAAATCCGCCAACTGCTGTGTGGGTGGCTGCTGAGCTAATCCTCAATTCAAGGGAAGGGAGTTCGCGAGTCCTAAGAGGTGTACTGCTCTTCTTTTGGTATTATGCCGACTAGGGAATACTAATGGATGATCTGTCAGAGGATATCTGGGAGGCCTGCTCGCCGAAGGCTGATTGCCCCTACTCTTGGACCCCATTCGCCGGATATCTGCAAGACAAGACAAATGCACTTCCTGACAGTATTAAGCTGCTCGTACTGTTAGTAGATGCCGAACAAGTTAGTGGAGGTAGTTGAAGAACTTTTCAGAACATTATGAAGGAAATGACAAAAGAAGCAGACCTAACTGTACTATACACAGAGAATGACCTGATCATGGCAGTAAGGGCTAAAGTGGTAATTTTATCAAAAACTTCAAGAGACACAAACATCAAAACACTTGAATAACAAGAAGATTTTCGATCTAAAAGTGTACGGCGGTGAGTTATTGGAAAATTTGAATAACCTTTTATTTACCTCAAAACTATAGTTAACAGAATCATAATATATTACCCAAGTTATCATAGTCTCTGCTCATCATAGATGTCATGGAAAACCAATATTACGTAACTATAACCTAGAGCTTGTTATTT
Source organism: Papaver nudicaule (assembly GCA_023529015.1). Lineage (NCBI taxonomy): Eukaryota > Viridiplantae > Streptophyta > Magnoliopsida > Ranunculales > Papaveraceae > Papaver > Papaver nudicaule. The sequence goes on from JAJJMA010311121.1 coordinate 8,029, forward strand.
CTAAGAGCATAAGAACCAATAATCATGCCATCAACACATAAAAGGTATCTATAGTAACAACTCTACTACAAACATCAAGATTTCGCCGGAAAAGAGACCTAAGGCAATAACCTAAACTTAAGATATACCTAAAACTGGAAATCTCGGAGAATACTAGCACTGCGGAAACTAGATCATACCAAGAATAACCGCACTCAGAGCGTAAAAGATGACAACGACCCTTACGTCAGCACAGACAGGATAGGCACCCTATAGCTCAAAACACACTAAAAGTAGCATTTTTCTCAGAGATAGACAATTACAAATATCCTATGGCTTAGAACATACCAAAAATAACACATTTTCACAAAAACAGACACTGAAGAAGATAATCTTATAGCTAGCTCATGTTATACATGTGAAATATGTGATGAGATCTGTGAGCTAACATGACAATAAACAAGATTATGATCTCAAAACTTCGCAGACGGCTAAAATTCTACCATAAATTACACGTTCTTCAAAAAACATACGATACAAAAGAGATTATAACGACTAAACATGGTAACAAAGCAAGATATGTGATGATCATAGCAAATCATGATGAAAAAAAACAAGTTCAGACCTCTTCTAGCGCCAGAATGTAACTGTATAAAATCCCAAGGGTAGATCTACAGTACACCCAAATAATATAGTCATGTTATACACACAAACATACACAGCAATATGATATCAAGATAGAGTAAGGATTAAAGTTACCAAAGTTTGTTATTTCGCCTAACTGATGCAATCTCTCAGAGTTAATCTTATTAAGTAAAGTTGGAATACAACACTCACCTTATTGATCTCTAGTAATTATCTCTCACTTAAAAACCTTAATCTCAATGCTGGGCTAGGGAGAGCAAGTAAGTTAGGCTACTTTTCATCTCTTTAAGCCAGACTAAGAATTGTTCAACCCTTCTAACTGAGAGCTCTCTCGCCTTTTATAGAGGGTTACAGAATGATATACACACTACACGAAAACAGCTTTTTAGCAACGGCGGTGGGCTGTTGCAAAAAATAAAAGCAACGACGAGTGGCCGTTGCCGAGACGCCATTATTATTAGTGTTTGAATAATTACACCAACATCTACCGTTGGTGTAATTATAATTACAGCAACACACGCATCTGTTGCAATAATTATTGCCACGGATGAGGAATACCATCATACCATGTCGCGTGGCAATCTACTGTAACGGTCTACCCGTTACAGTGTGCAGTAACTGATAAATAACTCTTAACTGTAACATTATATCCAACGGTGTTTTTTGTGCAGTAACAGTTTATCCGTTTGCCAGCTGGCAGTTTTCTCAACTGTTTTGAAACAGACAGCAACGTTGCGCCTGCCTAATTGATACCCTAACTGTTATGGTAACGGAATGTACTGATAGATTCTATGTCTAACGGTTCAGTGCTTGCCACCTGTCCTTCTATCGTAACGGATCCAACAACTTCTGTACGCCGTTAAACTGCGGCGTGTAACAGATAAACTTTAACGGCTTAGTCAACATTTGTATACGTGGGAATCTCGTTTGTAACAGGTTTTTGAATTGACACGTGTTTTTGCAACTAACAGATTTGTGTAACGTCTGTTATCGTTAGAAGAAACTGTATTATTTTTATAAAAAAAAAACGCTAGCAAGCGTTAAGCCCTGCGTTACAATTGCACCTGGAATACAGTTCGTTTCTGAACCTGGAATACAATTCATTCCGGAATCTGGAATACAGTTCATTTGTGAACCTGCAATACAGTTCTTTCCTGAACCTGCAATACAATACAATTCATTTCTAAACCTGCAATACTGAATCGAAATCCTGTAACTTTCAATCCATTCCCGCTGAAATACATCCATTCTCATTCAACTAACACAACCATTTCATTCAAACTCTGAAAATCATACAACCGTTTATACATCCATTCACTACACTCATTCACAATCCTAAATTGATAAAACTGCACAAGGCAAAATAGATACATACATTTTTACCTGTGTTATTACTACCCCTAGATTAGAAGGTTGTGTGTTTTGGCAGTTTGCAGTTTATGTGATGTTTTATAATGATACCTTGGATCAGAAGAAACTTTGTTATAGGACGCCGAATGGTTTTTAGCGGTTTCCCAGAGATATTTATCATTAACGCAACCTTCATTTTGCTTTGTCGACCTCAGATGTGAGAGTTCTGGGAAACAATGAAACAAATCTTTCAGTTGTCTACGTATAGTTGACAGAACAACCACTTGAATAACATAATATGACCCCATGACAGAGTTGTCTATAATCATATTAATAGGGCTGTCCATGGCTAGGTTCGGTTCGGTTTTATGCCCAACCATCACCATCATCATAATCTTCGGTTTTTCAATTCTTGCACCATCACCATCGCCATTCATCTTCGGTTCGGTTTTTTTGGTTCGGTTTTGGTGAAAAACCGAGAGATTAAAAAAAAAAAAATTTCAAGAATAAAAAGAAAGTACTTGATTTGACAGTAATTGATTTGATGGAGGAAATTTGTGGTGCTAGTGGTTGTATAGTTGCAAAAAGGGTGAAAAAAAAAATAAGATGGAGAGAAAGTACATGATTTATGGTTAATAACTTAAATATATACTATGATTAATGGTTAAAATTGATTTAGATTTAAAGTCTCATATTAATTGGTGCGCACCGTGGTGTTTCGGTTCGGTTATATTTCTAGCCATCAACATCGCCATAATGCTCGGTTTTTCAATTCTTACATCATCACCATAACCATCAACCTCGGTACGGTTCAGTTTTTACAATTTTCGGTGCGGTTTGGTTCGGTTCACCACGGTTTCGGTTTTTTTGGACAGCCCTACATATTAATAATCATGAAGCACGATTACAAATCATCCCTGGAAAAAACTACTTAGGGAAATCATAAAAAGAATTCAATCCTGTTATTACAACTACAAACATTCATAAAATCAAAAGCAATAGCACTAAATGAGCCAGAACACTCATTTTAATGCGTGTAAGTAAATTGGTTATAAGAAGAAACCGATTCGCACGTAGGATAAGGAGTGAACCAGCTTCTCATCGGCTAAATTTAGGGGATCAATGAATACCTAACAATTATCCTATATAATATGTCATACTACTTATAAATCTAGCAAATATAACATGAATAAAATTTGACCTCAACTATCTACTACAACAGGGAGACCTAACTGCAACATACATCTAATTCACCCAAATACTCATACATTAATCTTCTGAGCAAGTATAGTAAGAGTTCACTCACCAACGGGAAGTAAATTGTCCTTGAATGACACCGACAAGACCTGTTTCGTAGTTGCATACTAGTCCCGCTAGACCCTGTTTAAAAACTGGAGTAAATTCATTTCAAGAAAACTTGATGATTGGGAATTTATTCCAATATTTAAAAAGAGTCTTGCAGAATCAATAGTCATGTCTCTCCTTCTCCACATGTGTTGGTACTGCTACAGTATTCCTCACCAACAGAAGTTACATATCAAAAACTCAATGATGGTAAGTTGTTCCTAATACTCCAAAGCATGTAGCACATACTATTATAAAGAGATCATATGATATGTAAACAAACCTTTAGGCGAAAAAGGTTTCCTACGGCAGCCCCTTGCTCAAAGAAGCCTCCCCGCAAGACAAATATAATGTAGCAAGTAAAAATCAAGCAAGATTAACTGATGATAACAACATTTCTAGACTAATGTATCGAGGCTTCTCACCAACAGAAATTGGAGACGAATATATTGCGCGTGAGGTTTGCTGCATCTATCTCTTACATTTACAGCAAACTTCACTAGCAATTCATCTTGTCTCCAAACAGTCAATGGTGGTGAGTTGTTCCTATTATTCCAAAGCATGTAGCACATAATATTATAAATAAATCATACGATATGTAGACAAACCTTAAGTTGAAAAGGGTGTCCTGCAGCAGCCCCGTGCTCAAAGAAGCCTCCTCACAAGACAAAGACAATGTAGTAAGTAATATGTCCTTGAATGACACCGACAGGTTCTCTTTCATAGTAGTATATTAATCCAGCTAGACCATTTTGAAGCTGGAGTAAACTCTTTCAAGAAAACTTTATGATTAGGAGTTTACTCCAATCCTAAAAGAGGCTTGCTAGACCAATACAGTCATATTTTTCCCTTTCTGGACTTGTGTTGGTACTGCCACAGTGAATCCTTGCAAAACATAGATAATGGTAGCAAGTAAGAATAAACCAAGACAGTGATAATCATCAAACTTAACTAATGTATGGAGGCTTCCTCACCAACATAAATTGGGGATGAAAATGTACTGGTAGTCATGTTTGCCGCATCGATCCCATCCATTTACGGCAAACTTCACAACCAGTACATCTCATCTCCAAACACTCAATGGTGGTGAGTTGTTCCTAATACTCCAAATCATGTACCACATAATAAAATAAAGAGATTGCACACTATATGATATGTAGACAAACCTTAAGTTGAAAAAGGTGTCCTGCAGCAGCCCCGTGCTCAAAGAAGCCTCCTGGCCAGACAAAGACAATGAAGTGATTAAAAATCAACCAAGATAAACTAATGAAAATAACAGAAACTAATGTATTCATGCTTACTCACCACATACTAATACACCTTGTGGGAATGGCTAGAATCAAACACAACTACAACTCTTTCTTTATTGTACACTAATCTTGCTAGGCTGTTTAAAGACAATAGTAAATTCATTTCAAGAAAACTTGATTTTTAATTACGAATTTACTACAATCCTTAAACAGCCTTGGAGGACCAACACAGTCATATGACATCTCTTGTTCTAGTTTGTAAAATACATTACTATTGAAACTTTGATGAACCAATTGTAATGATAGAGGGGATGAATTAGTTA
>JAJJMA010311125.1:0-29036 GCA_023529015.1 Papaver nudicaule
TATTTGGGTTTTGGTTTCATTTTAACATTGTAAGTGTAATTGATTTTTTTTTTAGGGTCAAGGGTTTTAATTTTATCTGCGATTACGGTTTGGTTTTCATGTTATTAATGGTTTGTTGTTTATGTAGGTGCTACTGTTGATTTCCAGCTGCTTTAATTTATCATCTGCTGATGTATTTCGCTTAAGTGAGTATCCCTGATTCTGAAATTGAAATTAGGGTTTAATTTGTTTGATTGTTTGATTATATTGAATAGAAGGGGGTTAGATTCTATGTTGGATTTTGAATCCTTTGCTGGTTAGATTCTATGTTGAATAGAAGGGGGTTAGATTCTATGTTGGATTTTATAGGTGATCATGGCAGAACCGGTGGAGGTGGACGAGGATGGAAGACCAGTTTCCGGCAACTGCTGTACTCTTGGTCAGTTGAAGGGTTATTTTGTGCGTAATATAATACCTATTTCGTACCCTGATTGGTCTATTGTGCCTGAAAGTTACAAGGAAATTGTTTGGAATGAGCTTAAGGTACATAACTTACCTGCTTAAGGAAATTATTTCAGTTGAGTACGTAGTAAGTTGTATTTTCGTCCCGTCTTTCCAGGCAGCTTATGATATACCTGAGGCATCCAAGGCTATTATTATCCACCAGATGTCTGGTCCATGGAGGAGAAAGAAATCTGAGCTACATACGAAGTACTTTCCTAATCGTACTCATGAACAAAGAATTGCATTCACTCCACCAAGGGTTTTAAGGGAGGATTGGGTAAAATTTTGTGAGAATGAAAACAACAAAGCTGTTCAGGATAAAAGAGTTGTCATGAAGAAGAGAAGAGCAGCATATGAGTACTCTCACACCGTTGGTCGCAAACCTTTTGCTATGGTGAAAGATGAATTGGTGAGTATATTTAAATTTGACTGAATTTAGGTGAAACCTTTTGCTATGACCCCTATTAATGTTAATTTTGCAAATTTAGGTGAAGAAGAATCCTGATAAAGAGATCACACTCAAAGATGTGTGGGTGGAAGCAAATTCAACAAAGGATGGGAAAATTTTACCTAGCGCGGAGCCATATCTTGTGAGTGAGCTTACTTTATTTTAATTCAAAATCTTATACAACTAAAGAAAATGGAACTTAGTATATTTTCACACATATACAGGATATGTTTGAGGAAAGACAAGAAGAGATCCAAGAATTACCGCAGACCACCAATGTTCAACTTACTATGACAAGTTCAGCTGAAACCAGCAAAGCGGATCGTTATGCAGCAATGCTAGCCCGTCTTACTAAATATGGAGAGGATTGTACATTGATCAACATGGAGAATCAACCAATTGCCCATGGCAGAATCATTCTTGGTGATCCTGGAAAAATGTGCCATGGGGTAGCCGTACCTAGTCATCTTGTTAAGGTGCAGCTCGACAAGATTCTCATCCCTGAAGAAAAACTTGTGAAAGCAAACCCTTCGAGCTTAGCTAACTTTGGAGCTGTTGGAGTAGGTGGATATGTGCTTCATCCAGTTTGGGCCTTCAACCTCCAGTTGTGTTGATGGAATGAGCATGCTGTTTTTTGGAGCTGAAAATATTCTGTGCAGTTCATACTTTTTGGTTAAGACAATATGAAGTGTTTTTTTTTTGTTTGTTAAGACAATATGAAGTGTTTGTACATCTGTTAGAATGTAATTGGATACTTTTAGAATGTAATTTTGTTTCAGAAAATCCAGAATCAAGAATTCCAGAAATTACTTTCAGAAATTTGGTCCATTTGGGTTAACCATATTGTCTTTTCCATTTGCAATATGTAATTACATCTGTTATCGTACCCGTTGGAGTATCAAAACGGTTACCGGCGGTTGGAATACAGTTTCCGGCGGTTGGAATACCAACATTTTCGACTTATCATAAAAAATTGGGTTAATATATAAAAACCATGAGAGTTTCAGGATTTTTCCATTAAACAAGCAAACACCATGAATCCCAAATAAAAACCAACTAATAGTGCTGAATCAAGGTTGTTGCAGGATGCATTTGCAACAGTGAGGAGGATGGTTGCAAATGTTCCAACAATGGAGAGGGGTGAAGGTTCAAATCAACCTGAATTTGAAGAAGTGGATGAAGAGAATCCGACTGAAAAGAATGAAGAGAATGTTGAATTTGAAGACGGGGATTCCTGGAAAATACAAGTTAGGAAAGAAGGGGGTCCATACATGCCTGCAACAGAGGGAATTGCATTTTATGGGGATGAATGGGTGGTTATGGGTGGAAAGCAAGTTGGGTTTTATGGGTATAAGCTTCCCACTGAATTGAGGTATGAAGTGCAGAAAGTTCTTTCTAAATCCCTGACATTTAGGAAGAATCAGAGGCTTCCTGTAATCCAAGCCATCGTAAGCACTATACCACCACCAATTGTGCCGGAAAATCAACCACCACCTATTGTAGAAGAAGTAGTGGAGCAAGTTAAGGTCAATAATGCAATTAGGAAAGCATACTGGGATGAACGGATTGAGCACCACAAAGCTTTGCTTTCTGATTTTGGTGATGAACCGGTCGCAGATGGCTCGGGCCATTGGAACCCCGACATGATCGCCTTCAATGCAGGCCTAAAGGATATGAAAGCCAAATACGGGCCTTTCACATATGATGAAGAGGAGGCTGCTGAGTTTATGGAGAGCACCGGTGAGAATGCTGATACTGGTGGTGCAATTGAGGGTGGTGGTGGTGCTGCTGCTGCTAATGTTCCTGGTGCAAATGAGGGTGATGTTGCTGCTGCTGCTGCTGCTTCTGCTGACATTGAGATGATTGACCCTATTTCAGATTGAATATCTCAATTTCTTGTTTAAGTTTTTGTTCTTGTTCAGTACAATGTTTGTCAGATGACTTGGTTTATTTTGGGATGTTTGTAAAAGTGTTTGTTTGTGTTTGTGTGCAATTGCTGAATTGTTAGCTTTGTTTTTGTTTATGTAATTTGTTCCTGAAATTTGGTGTTTTTCAAGAAATAGTGAATTGCAGAATCAAGCCATTGCAAAAGAAAATTTTCATTCATTCATAAACACAAAAGAGAAACACAAAGACATTAAAGAGAAACAGAAGAAATTACTAAACACAAAGACATCTACAAAGACATCTTCTTCTCCCATGGTGCCATTTCTTCTCTCTCCCTCATCCATTTGCTCATTGGCTTCTCATTGGCAGGAGTAATATACTCAACCGTCTTCTTATCAGGCCATTCTTTAACCCTCATTGGATGGCCAACTACAACCATCTTCAGTTTGATCACTCTTCCATTCACAACTCTGAATGGATTCTGTCTCTCCATTGTTTCTCTGAGTTTTTCTCTAATTGTGGTATAGTTTTCTCAATTACAAAGCCATCATTTATACTAAACTGCTTTCCCATTTCTCTAAGTAATTCATTATGACCAGCTTTTAATTCAATCTCCATGCGCGTAGTGAATTGTAGTTGACAAAGTCTAAAAGGAGAATTTTTTTTGGGGTTGCAGTACTCATCTGACAAACTGGATGTTTCCGCCCAATTCTTTCTTCCCTTTGAAAATAAAAGACCTGCCAATTTCTAGGCGTGTCAAAAGAGTTTATAGGAACTGGATGTTTCCGCCCACCTTTCCTCTGTTTTATGTTTGGTTTTTGACAAAGTCCAGCACTTATCCTATACCACTACACCACAATTTTAGCTGACAAAGTCCAACAATTATCCAATACTTATCAGAAAATCTTGAATTTAGATTTTCCTCTCAGAAAATCTTGAGATTAGATTTAGCAATTGAAGTTGAAGAGAAGTGAATTACTGAAAAGACAATTGAGTGCGCAAGTTTTCAAGGCAATTGAGTGCCTTGAAACGGTTGAGGGGAGTAAATGTGGGGAGTAATTGCATGTAAAAATCTATTCAACGTGTAATTGTGGTAAAAATCGATACAAACAATGTAATAAATGTTGGTTTAGAGTAGCATAGGACTAGCTAATGATGGTGCATGCTCTCTATGATGTGAAGTGAAGGGATATGATATTAGGGTAGATATAACCACCGCAAGTAAAAATTAAAATCGATACAAACAATGTGGTAAAAATTGAATTACTTTTGATAACCACCGCGTAAAAATTGTAGAGTTTTCTAGAGAGTAAAAATTACGGTTGAGTGAACGATTAGACTTGAGATGTGGCTAATTATGGTGCATGCTGGAACGCGTGGGGTGTGCAGAGTTTTCCAGAGAGACATGACTTTTCAGACATGATCGGCTATAAAATCTCTAGTCAAGAGGAATTGAGAATTACTTGAGATTTTGGAGAGAAAAATTAGGAGAAAATTTAGGAAATGGCAAACCCTGGAGGAGAAGATGATACTTTATACTACAGATTGGTGAGAGAATTAGCATTTAGTCTCACTGTGATAGAGATGCAAAGACTAGTAAAAGATGTAGAGAAAAATCTGTTAGAAATTGAGAGAAAGCTTGAAAGAAAGAGAGACAGAGAGGAATTTCTTAATCGAATGAAAGAAAATGCTGCAGAGTTTCAGTTGTGGATTCGGAAAAGAGAGGCAAGGAAGGACAGGAGAAGGGGCGGTGGAGGTGGTGATCATTATAGGCGGAGAAGTGAGACAGAGGAGGATAGTGAAGAAGAAGACGGCGGTTGGAATCCAGTGCATCATGATTATCCAAGCAGTTCAGAAGAAGAGATGATCCGTAACCGTCGAAGAGAGAATCTGTTCAGGATGTACTGGAAGGAGAAGACTAAGTTCCCTCGAGTCTTTCGACGTACCATGATTGAGCCCCTCCCTGAAGATGAAGAATCATCTGAATCATCTGAATCATCTGAAAAGTTAGAAGACGAGGATGCTGATGAAGAAATGGATGAGGGTGCTGATGAAGAAATGGATGAGGACAGAGATGGGAGTGCAACTGCGAACAGTGGAGATGATCCTGAGAACTACTTCAACCCTCCAGGAGAAGATGATCTGGATGATCATGATGATTCGGATGATTTTGGTGCCGAGGATGACTAAATTCCCTCGGATGATCTAAGTCTGAAATCATCAAATTTTGCAGGGTAAATCTTTTGTTAGCTTCGAGAGAGGTTTCAATTTATTGAAGCTTGAAGAAAAATCCTCTCGAAGACGGCCGGAGTAGTCTTTCTCTCTTTCTCTTGTTTAAAGTTGTGTTTTTTCTGTTTTTTTTTTTGGGTTGAATGTTGAAATTTGGGTTGGAAATGGATGTTGGTAATTGGCTATGATGCGAAGTAGCCTGCAAAAAATTACCTGGGAAAGTTGTGAATTTTTTGGGGTTGTTTTGGGGTTCAGGGGAGACATTTTGGGGTTGTAAATGTTATGGAATGTTTAATGTTTTATGGAATGAAGAATGGAAATCTTTTGACCTGTAATGGAATGTTGCAACTTATGAATTTGAATGTTTAATTTGATTGATTGATTTTCAGAGGGAAATGGTGTGATTCAAAAATTTACTCATGCTTACATCATGATGACAGATAAGTCTTTGATGTTGACTCTGTAAATATGATTTTCAGCCTTTGGAGCAAAATCCGGCCAAAATTATAGGACCGGCCAAAATTATAGGACCGGCCAAAATTATAGGACCGGCCAAAATCCGGTCCAAAATTTAAGTTAAAGTTGCAGACAAAACAGTGATACAAAAATTTGAGACAAAACATTCATTCATTTCAAACAAATTTGTACACTGACAGAAGGGAGAAACAAAACAGAACTAACAGCACCTGACTAATTTACTAACATCACCAAGAAGGACAGCCCATAAACTTGTTCATTGACAAAACAATAAATTTCAGTTTCATTCAGTCAGGTAAAAACATTACATTCACAGTCTTCTTCTTGGCGCCACTCTTGGAGGCCTCCTGTTTCCATGAACATCAAGCAAACAACCCAAATGAGGTTCTACCTCGTTGCTTTTCAAATCTTTGGAGTACCACACTTGCTTTGCCTCTTCAGCAAGAATCACAGGCTCGTCAGTCTCTTTGGTGGAACTCCTTAGCTTATTCAATTTAACCAAGACCAAATGCGACTCGTCACAAATTCTGGTTGCAGTAGTCTCTTGCAGGCCTCCTGTTTCCATGAACATCAAGCAAACAACGCAAATGAGGTTCTACCTCGAACACTCACACAATTATCGGATATTCCAAACTGCTTCTTTATATTGTGAAGCTCCACAATCACAAGTAGGATACAGTTTCTGTTCAGCCAATTGTTTGTACATCTGGGTCAGGATCTACCTGTTCGGAAATTATGCAGCACCAGTATTTTCTCTGACTAGCTCCTCTTCATTATCAGCAATGTTAACTGGTTGCTTGGTTTGCTTCTCCCCATGCCAAATCCAAGTCGTATACGTCTTGTCGACACCTTTCGTTTCCAAATGCTTCTTCACTCCTTGAAAATCAAAATGTTTCCTATTTCGACAGACCCTACATGGGCAAGGACAATGATTTTCCTCAACACCATTATCAGCTGCATATTCAATGAAAAATTTCACACCAGCTCTGTACACTGCACCAAATATATCGTCCTCAACATCCAAGATTTATATATTGACATTCTGAAGCTACCTGTGAAAGCAAACCCAACCAGAAAAACATCCATGAATACCCTAATTGATCATACCCTAACTACACAAATTCACAAATAATCCACAAATAATCAAATCAATGAAACAACAAAGCAAAACCCAACCTGTGAAATTGGACCAATTTTTCCAGGGTTTCTATAATTTGGGTTCAGTTGAAAGAAATCGAACCCAAAGGGTTTTAAAGAGAAGATCGAAAGAAATCAGCCTCTCAACTATCGATCCTTCATGTCTTGATTCTGCCGTTGAGGGTTTTAGAAGAAGATTGAAAGAAAAAAAATTTGAATTTTTTTCGGTTCTGCCGTTGAGGGTTTGGAGAGGCTCGAGGCTCGACTGAGTTTAATGTGTCTGAAAATGGCAATGAGAAATGGTTAAGGCAGTTTTAGGTTCCAAACCTAAAATGGTTCTGGTTCGACAAGATTGGGGTAGCTGACTAGGCAGTTTTAATTCATTCTGGTTCTAAACTTTAAAGTGGTTCCCGTATTCTGGTTCTCCCATCAGATGGTTCTGGGGCTTAAGTTATCCTAGGGTTCTAGCTCTTTTAAATGGTTCCAAACAATTACCTAAAATCATTAAATTCATTTTTGCTTTTCCAAAATTTCTAAAATAATATAGATGTGTTGCAATTGCTGAATTAGTGCTGCTCATGTGTTGCAAAGATTGGGTTGATTTTGGTGGCATCAAAATTTGGGGTGAAGATAGTAGTTTTCAAAAATTTGCAGCACAATTTGGATGTGTTGCAACACATATCAAAGTGATGAGGAGTTATTATGATTTCTACACTTAAACTTTGCAACACTTCCCATTTAAAACAACATTATATGTATGCTGCTAAATTTGCAGCATGCTATTTGTGCTGCTAAAATTATAAATGTTGCTAATCAGAATGTTGCTAAATCCCCCATTTCTCATAGTGTATATTTTATGTTGCGATTATCATGAAGTTCACGATCCTATGATTACGTATCCATAATTTAACTCTTACAACAAGAAGAGAAGAGCATACAGTTAAGAGAGCTCACAAACAAATTACTCTCTAAACAACCTAGCCCAATCAAAAGGAAGTCTATATACATTATATATTCTTAGTTGCTCTCAATACTGATAAATTCAGCTCTAATTGTTCATAAAGGAAGCTATTGGAGCCGTAACATCGTTTACCTCAAAATTTATGAAAGACCAAAGACCACTATCTTTGGGATGGATGTTGGATGATCCAAAATTTATCAAGCAAATCCTAGAGGATTGATTTTTTGGACTCCCCTTGACTTCGGTCATCGGATAGAACAAAGGCTTTTCAAATAATGTTCAGATTAATATTTGTGTAGCAAAAGCTCGTTATTTATGATAGCTAGAGATGCAGAAACCAGACATATTATTGACTCGACCTTTATTATAATTTAGTACAAAACCAAATGTTTATTGTGTTTCGAAAAGATAGGCTTGTTTCATGTACAAATGACACGTGAGAAGCCTTCTTTTTGAAAGGAAGGAACAGCAAAACATACACATAAAGTGAATGAAACCACAAAAGAAAATATAAAGAACGACACACCAAGTACTTATTCTCGTACATACTATAAGGTATGGACAAGGTGGTCAGGGACTATATATACCGATTGATACGGCAATCAATCAATGATGGCAGACAAATCTGATACTTCTGAATCCAAAGGGCTGGCACTTGCGTATGTCCTGGTGAAAACGGTTTAGAACATGTCCTTGACACCCATGATGGCTGTAAACTTTAGCTGGTGCTCCGGTGAAATCAAACTTGTAACCACCGAAAAGGTGATTGGGAATATTGAAGCACCCACAACCATGTAAAACTGCACTATGGTTGTTGCAACCTGGCCCTCTCCAGACTTTGAGCGAGCTCGCATTTGCAAAGTCGGCAATGAGGCATACAAACACAAGAACCATCAGACATGAAGCAAAGGTTGATGACTTTGCCATTTGAGTTGACTTAATAAATAGATATGAGCAGAATGTGTTTTGGGGATTGTAAGTAAATATATAGCTAGATAGAAGTTTTTTGCTTGGTAATGAGATTTGATGTATTTTGATTCGGTATTTATAAGTAAGATGTATAGAAAGAGCCATTACCAGTGGTCTTTTAACTATCATTTCCACATTTCAACGAACTAGTCATATTTACGAAATAGTATAAATCCATAGAAGTAATGCCTATCACGAAGTTTTGTCGATCACCTTGCGGATACAATGAAAAGTTACTTAAAAGACCAAGTCTAGTAGATTAAGTCTTAGGCATAAAGTACAATAGTTTTCACCAACTTGTAGTTGTCTATAGCTGAGGTATAATTAACATTTAATTAGTAGTAATTTGTTTTTGAACTTCAAGTTGTAAGAATCTATCTACTTAAGAAGTCCATAGATATTATGCAAGACCAATTCAGCTCTAATCTTTCTTATGTATTGTTGTAAAGGAAGTTGATTATTGTAGCCGTGACATCATTTTAACTTAAAAAGTCAATCCAATATTCTTCTGAATTCTATTGTCGAGTACATACAGTAGCAAACACCGTACCTATCTCTCCTTTCGTCCGTACTGTAGGCGAGAAATGAACTACTACAAAAGCTTTGTTCTCTATTTTCTCCATCAATTTTCAAGGATAGGAATGAGATTAGCATGGGAAAGATGGCAAACTTGACCGGTACGTACTAGGTCTGTAACCTGGACAATTAATTGCAGAAAGAGCCATTTTTCTCCAAGTTCCAAACAAGTCCATAGACATTAAGCAAGACCAATTCAGTTCTAATCCGATCTTATTGTTGTAAAGGAAGTTGATTATTGTAGCCGTAACATCATTGAACTTAAAAGTAAAACCAATGCTATAATGAGATCAATACACTTTCTAGCATTCTCATTTACAGTGACCATTAGGAAGCGTATTAGCTAGCACGACATTCTTTTGGTATCAAACCAAGTATATCCATCTGAATTCAAATAGTTAATTATCACCTTACGAATGCAATGAAAAGTCACAGAGACAAGATCAATACATTTAACTAATGGTAGTATTGCTCTAGTTGATGTGTATCGACATTCATTCCGAGTTAAAAAGACAAAGTCTTAGTTATGAATTTGTATCTTCCTTTAGTACACTAATGGTACAATCCGACTAGTTCGTTGGTACGTAATTAAAGACTCTTTCTACAAATCTGACTTAGAAATAGAGAATCGAAATACATCTAATCTCATTACCAAGCAAACAACTTCAATCTGCTACTCACTTACAATCCCCAACACAATTTCTTCTCATATCCACTTACTTCTATAGATATGGCAACCAACTACAAAAAATCATCAACCTTTGCTTCATGGCTGATGGTTCTTGTGTTTGTTTGTCTCATTGCCGACGTTGCAAATGCGAGCTCACTCAAAGTCTGGAGAGGGCCAGGTTGCAACAACCACAGTGCAGTTTTACATGGTTGTGGGTGCTTCAATATTCCCAATCACCTTTTCGGTGGTTACAAGTTTGATTTCACCGGAGCACCAGCTAAAGTTTACAGCCATCATGGGTGTCAAGGACATGTTCTAAACCGTTTTCACCAGGACATACGCAAGTGTCAGCCGTTTGGATTCAGAAGTATCAGATTTATTTGCCATCATTGATTGATTGACGTATCAATCAGTATATATATAGCCCCGGACCACCTTGTTCATACCTTATAGTATGTACGAGAATAAGTATTGAGCGTTGTTCTGTATATGTTCTCGTTTGTGGTTCATTCAGTTTATGTGTGTCTGTTTTGATGTATTTGGATTGCTATTACAATTTTTTTTTTTTTTTTTGATGCAAAGAAATTTTGATTACTTACTTAAAGAGATTACAGTATCTTCTATCCATTTCCAGCCAGTTCATAATGTCAGGTGGAAATAGATTGTAGAATTCAAAGCAGGATTGTTCTTCTCTAGCTTTTTTGGCTATACAATGAGCCACATTATTAGCTAACCTATTAATTGACTTACAAAACCAAAATTTAGAGTCTTTGAACCTCTTCCTAACGTCTACAGCAATTCCTTGAACAGACCAATGAACTTGGAAGTCCTTTTCAACTATAGAATTAACCACCGTATCACAATCTGATTCAAAAATGACCTTTGAATACCCCATTCCAGCTACCCAAATTGCAGCTTCCCTGAGAGCCAAGCATTCCACATGTTCTGCTCCCGCTTCCATCTGCAATCCTCCCCCTAAGTACACTCCTTTCGCTCCTAGACAGCATCCTGCAGAATTACGAATAGTCAGTCCAATGCTACCTATATTTTCAGTATCTAAATATGAGGCATCAATATTGATTTTGATATAGTCCTCCTCTGGTGGAATCCAGTCTTTGACCTGCACATTTAGAGAGTTAGTTGCACCTGCAGAATTTATAGACTTGTCACATTGAGTGCACAAATGATGTATTCTAGAAATTGTACTCATTGCATATGGTTTCTTCTTTTGGAAAATTAGTGAACATCTATCTTTCCAAAGCATCCAAGTAGAACACATGAATCTGTAAACTGTAAGTTCATCTGTAGCCAAAACGGATGAGTGAGATTGGTTATCAAACCAACTTAACACCCAACTATGATAATCTCCATACTGCAGTACAATTGCATCAATATTAATATTCATTCCCATCCAAACAGACCTACTATATGCACAATGTAAAAAGATATGATCAACAGATTCCATATTTTGATTGCAAAAACTACAGTGAGTATCAATGTTTGGCTTGTGCCTAGCTAATCTATCCCTAGTTGGTAGAATTCTTTTTAAAGATTTCCAAATGAATAGTTGTACTCTATGTGGAAGTCTAAGCTTCCAAAGGGCTGCCCAGATTGACTTAGGAATTGGATCAGTGGCTACCAAACTGTTGACATCATTTGTGCAAAGAGAGTTGTAGGCACTCTTGACACTAAATGTACCTTTTCTGTCAGGTTTCCAGATCATAGTGTCTTCACCTGTACAAGGAACAAACATATCTAATATTTTTGAAGCAGTGTCATGAGAAAACAAAGACAGGACCAAATTAGTATTCCAAGTTCTAGTGTTGTGCATAAATAACTCACAAACTTTAGTGACTGAATTATGGCTAGATGTACCAACAGATGGTACAGGTGGGCTATTTAAACCTATAACCCAACAATCTAACCAGATATCTATTTTAGTACCACATCTGACTGACCAAATGTAGTTCTGTTTTACTACTTGCAACCCTGAATGAATACTCTTCCACACCCAAGAACTGTCATCCTTGGGTTCATCTTCAACCTGAAGAAAACCTTTATCCTTAACATATTTGGCCTTTATGACTCTAACCCATAAAGGGTCAGGATCAGTACATGCTTTCCATGCTAATTTGGTGAGCATAGCAGTATTGAAATACTCTAAGTTCCTGAATCCTAGACCACCTAAAGCCTTAGGGATACACATTTTCTCCCATGCAATAAGACAAAGGCCTTTGTTATCCTTATGTCCCCACCAGAAATGGGTTTGAATTGAATCCAGTTTGGCAAGGATAGTATTAGGGATTTTAAAACAACCCATCTGATGGGTTGGCATAGCATTCAGAACATGTTTGACCATAGTAGACCTACCAGGTTGATTAAGAGATTTACCTTTCCAAGTTTTGAGTCTAGTATCAAATGACTGAACTATTGGCTTAAATGCAGCTTGTTTGTTCTTGCCTAGTAAAAGAGTAACACCCAGATACTTATCAGAATCAGTCATAATACTCATATTAAGCTCCTTAGCTAAGTCAGACCTCCTATCAGGACTTAGATTTTTACTAAAATAGACACTTGACTTACTAAAATTGAGCAACTGACCTGATACCTTACCAAAGTCCTCAATTGTTTCCAGTATGCCTCTCACATTATGCATATCAGCTCTTGCAAATATGAGAATATCATCTGCAAACATAAGATGTGAAATAGCAGGGGAACTTCTTGATGCTTTCACACCAGAAAACAAATGATTTGTCTCTGCAAAAGAGAAACTTCTAGACAAATACTCCATTGCTAAAATGAACAGATAAGGAGATAAAGGATCTCCTTGTCTGAGCCCTCTAGTGGGCTTGAACTCATCACCAGGAGAACCATTAAGTAGAACTGATATAGTAGATGTTGAAATGCATTGTTCTATCAGCCTGCAAAAAGTCTCATTAAAACCAAAACTCTTTAGAACACCCAACAAAAAAGGCCATTCTAACCTGTCAAAAGCCTTAGATAGGTCAAGTTTTAGTGCCATTGTACCTCCATAGCCTTCTTTATGTTTCATAGTGTGAATTAATTCATGTGCAACTATGATGTTGTCATGAATAGCTCTACCTGGAACATAAGCAGCTTGAAAGGGAGATATTAAGTGCTTCAAAAAGGGTTTAATCCTATTTGCTAAAATTTTTGATATCACTTTATAAGTGACATTACATAGACCTATTGGTCTAAAATCAGCAGGGGTCTTAGGGTTATCACATTTTGGAAGCAAAGACAAGTAGGTTTTGTTAATGTTTGTAGGCATAAATCCACACTCAAAAAATTTTTGTACTACACTAACAATATCATTACCTACAATGCTCCATTGGGACTGATAAAAACCAGCTTGAAATCCATCAGGTCCTGGAGAACTCCATGCTGGCATATCTTTCACAACCTGTCTAATTTCATCACTGTTTGGTATACTAACAAGAGAGACATTATTATCAGTAGTAATTATAGTTGGAATAATGTTAAAAACACTATCAGACAGAGTAGGATAGGTAGTAGTACTGACACTTTTAAAGTGATTAGAGAGGAGATTGCATAATTCATCTCTTTCACTTAACCAGACACCATCAGCATCACAAAGAGAATCTATGTTCTTCCTGAACATTCTCCTGTTAGCCAAGGTATGAAAGTACCTTGAATTTGTATCCATTTCAAAAATGAATTTATCACCAGATTTCTGTCTATAAAATTCACACTGAATATTAAACCATGTGTCTAACTCTTTAGTTATACTAACTATTCTATCATGCTGAGAAGATGAAGGTGTTTCATTTTGAGTTTTTAGAAGTTGTTCCTCAAGCTTGCTGATGTTCAACCCTATATCTCCAAACTCTACTCTATTCCACTCACCTAATTTGACTCTAGTACTCTGTTGCTTTTTACCCATTTGGAATGCAGGAGATCCAAATTTATCTGTTTTCCAAGCAGCTGTTAGTTGAGTAGTAAAATTAGGATGTTGAATCCAAGTTCCAAAAAACTTAAATGGTCTCCATAATTTCTTAGGAGTAGTTTCAGTTAGAAGAAGTATAGGACAATGATCTGACCCTGCTTGACATAGATGCAGTAACTTAGCTAAAGAAAAATGCATACACCAATCATTATTTCCTAGTGCATAGTCAATTCTAGCCTTTCTAGTTCCTGTACCATATTTGTTGCTAGACCAAGTAAAGTCTCTACCCTCATATCCCAAATCCATTAGACCACATGCATTAATTTTCTCCTGCACATACTTATCATCAGAACTTACTGAAGATGAATTAACTATGTCATGTAAATGGACATTAAGGTCACCTATAACAAGCCATGGTTGCATCAAGTTTTCACTAAGTTCATGCATAAATTCCCATTGGGATTTTTTAATATCAAAATATGTAGATCCATACATAAATGAAACTAAAACCTCTGGCTTAGCTGGATGAATTTTAATTAGCACATGTATAATATTGTTGAATGCAGCACAAATATCACATGAAATGCCATCCTTCCACATAAGAATTAAACCTCCTGCAAGACCAATTCTGTTAATACAGGTATAATTGCAATAATGTAGAGCTCTAGCCACATTGATCATAGCACTCTCCTCAATTTTTGTCTCAGATAAGAAGATGACATCTGGATTTTGGGCTTTTATCAAGACTGTTAACTGATCCCTAGTGAACTTTTTTGCTAATCCTTGTACATTCCAGGCTAAAATCCTCATATTTGATGAATATTGTAAATTACTAATATGCCTAAATGTTGGGAATAGATGAAAATGCAAGGAAAAGATGCTACTAATTAAAAGATGAAAGGAGTAGAGAAAACAAGAGGAATTGAGTAAAGGTAAAGAATAGTATACCATATTCTCCTCTGCTATGCCATTAGGATGCTTATCCTGATCAACAAATTGAATATCCACATTTGTGGTATCTGGTGGTAATTCCATATGGCCTTCTACAGAGCAGGAGTTATCAAGAATCATGTTACCAGATGATGTCACTGGTACACTAGTTTTCCTTTGCCTTTTACCCAATCTTGCAGATGATAAATCCTCATCTTCTCCTTCAGTGATAACCAAGGAAGTATTGCTAGTCATGCTAATTCCAGGAATGGGAACACCATCTTTAGGAGGAACAAAATTGCTGGAATTAACACCTCTTCTCACATTCTGCTTAGTAACCGGAATTGGGCTTCTGGGTGGTCTTTGTTGAACTTTCTTGATGAAAGTCATGTGCTTCAGAAGTAAAGGTTTATCATGAGCTTCCTTAAGTTGACCTGCCACAGTGCAACACTTGTTTCTACAGTGCTTAATAACATAGCATTCTTTGCATACTTTATGAGGTTGTTTCTCATAGAAAAAACGCAGCCATCTTGTAATCCCTGCAGCAGTAGGGACAAGAATTCCCCTTCTTAAGAATTGGCCAATATTAATAACCACACAGACCTTGAAAGGAATACCTGTATCAGGCAAACCTGTTGCTGGTGATATTGCCAAGACCTCACCCATAGCTAGACCAATTTCTTCAACCACCTTTTGATTCATATGCTCAGGTAGCATGTCCTTGATTTGAATCCAAAAAACTTGTAAGTCCCACTCAAGCTCTTGATATCTTGTAGTAGAACAGTAGTCATATAGCATTAGCAGAAAACCATTGACACTCCACGGTCGTTCCTCAAAAACTCTGTCTAGTTGTGACCATTTTTTGAAAGTAAAGATCATAGTGTTGATATCGATCTGCATTACCTTCACAGCATCCTTCTCTGGAATAAAGGACCAAACTTTTTTGACATGTTCTTCCACAACTGTAGCCGACATTCTCCCTTCAACAAATATTTTTCCAATCAAAGTAGCACCAGTTGCATCTTCCTCAATCTCCTCAATAACAGCCTCCTTAAGCTTATTAGTAATATCAGAAACAGCTTTGGGGTTTGAAGATTCAGCCTCCATGTTGTTATTGAGATTGGTATTGTAATCTTTTGTGTATAAAAACAGTGAGGGTTTATAAGGTTTAGGAAAAGTATACCTAGGGTTTAGACTTGTACAACAGCTATGCCTGAGCTTATAATCCGGTATCCTATTATGGTAGGTGTCTGAATTAACGGCATGGCACGATTGGATTTGCAAAACTGTAACCCCAATCACATGAATGAGCATAATGGGTAATTTCGTGTAACGGTTTTTGAATAATTGAAACAGATTTATGTAACTGATTTCAAATAATTGATACGTGCCTAGAACACGTACTGAGCCAGTGTTCTTCTGAATGAGAAGATCCTTCTTGCAACTCACCGATTCTTGATAACTCTTGCTGGAAAAGAAGATCCAATATGGGTTTACTGCTTCCAAAAGCAATTCACCAAGTATAGCCAAAGCTGTAACCACAAATGGGAAGAAGGCCAAAGCCATTGAAGGAATAAGCATCCTGTTGCAAAACAAAGGAGAAAAAATAATTAGTTAGACATAAGATTTGAAGAAAATAAACTCTGTGTTCGATTATTCAAATTACTTCATGAAAAATGAAGTATTGATTAACTAAGGTGTAATACTACTAAACCCAGGACTAGAAATGCTTGAAATTTCTAGTTATTATCTAAAGATAATCAACCAAAATTACTGTATCAAAATCTAAAGAAAACCAGAAACTGTTTTGAAAGTATTATGCATGTCTGTTTTATCTAAAATGAAGTTTTGTAAATCATTCGGGGATGAACGATTGAACTTTGAAAAGTACTGATTAGTAATAGAATTAGAAGAACAGATGGTAATGGAAGATTTAGATGGACTTTTTCATAGCTGAGTTGGGAACCGATTCACAGAGAGGAGAGAGAAGAAGATTATGACTACAAAGCATTACAGCCTGTTAATGTCTAATGTTTGCTATTACAATAATGGTTGGGCTATTCCTCTTTCTGGTTTTTCCCCCCTAAATGAATTAGTGATTGAGCTTTCCCCCTAACTTATTAATAGTAGCAACTTTCCCCCCTAAACTATAGTTTATACCAAAAATGACCCTAGTATGCCGCGTGCGACTGACTCGTGTGCACAGCGTTTCCTCAACTACCGAATTTACCCCTCACGAGTCTCGCATGTGACATGACTTTTATCTCTTGAATTACGAATGTGCCACTCGTTCATGATGAATCTTGACCGTTCGTTTAAATTCATACAGTGGACGGTGAAACTTTATTTAGCCGTTATTCAACTGACTTAGCACCAAGTTTGAGTTTCCAAGAAGAGACATTTGCGATCAAATGCTCCATGGCCTCAACTGTAGACGATTTCAGTCCACTAAAGCCCTTAGAAATCTTAAGTCTTGTTAGTGCCACAAAGTGACCCCATTAAGTTGAGCTAAAATGGGTATTAAAAACCATTTAACCTTGATGGTCGTGAAACTGTATGTACACAGATATGATTTCAATTTCAAAGATAACTAAAACTTCATAAACTATGTTCACACCATAAACATTTTTAAAAGTTTCTAAGATACCAAAAAGCAAGCCACTTCAGATGTGTTTCAGAAGCTAAATGCTACTTGTGTCTTTGTTCTTCTTAACTGGTTGTTGTGGCTTGAATACCTCCTGCAACGGTCTAGTTGGCTTCCTGCTAAAACATGGCAACCCTCCATGAGTCAAGGCATAGTTATGTACTGCTGCAGAAGCTGCAATTTGCTCATTTCTGCTCATAGTTGGTGGTACAGCTGGATGGGGTATGACGACTGTAGATCCACCACTTGTCCTGAATGGTGGCCTTGGTGCCGGTACGATCCCTATACACACACATGTGATTTTAAGAAATCTTAATAACTTTCACAATCAATAGCAATAAGCAGAGGGTACTTGAATTTTACAAGGAAAACTTACTTGGTGGTAGTTTTGTTCCATGCTTCGAAACTGGCAACTTTGTTGGTCTGTTTTCAGGTGAAGCAGTTGAAGCACCTACCAAAGCAGCCGGTAAAACCTCAATTATGTTGGATGGTGAAGCTGTAGAAGCTGGAATCGCAGAAGATTGTGAAGCCGCATGTAAAGATTTGGTTCTCTCTGTAAATCAAGCACAAACATTGAACTCAAGAGAATTTTATTTATCTGGATATGTTCATATAAGTCCTAACTCATCCTATGCCATACTACATACACGGGGAAAAAAAAGGTAAACAAAATCAACAGAAACATGAAACATGGAAAGTAATACAAAAATCACAAGAAGAGGTAAGTGACAAAAATGAAATCTTACTTGTAACTCTGACTGGTATGGCACCTGTGTCAGTCCTATTTGATACACTAGTTGGAGCTCTGCTCCTTGGTGTAGCATTATCATTATTTTTTCCTTTTCTTTCATTCCTCTTGGCTAGTCTTACAGATGGTGGTTCCATTGCTGCTTCCAAAATCTGAGGGTCAGTTTCATGTGTTGGAAGCCCTACAGATAAATTAGGAGTGTTAGATAAAACGTAACTAGCAAGTGAACACACGAATTTGTAACATAGTGATTCAAATGTGTTAATTACTCTTAGGTAGTTTCGCTTTTTTGTTCCCTCTCCATAATTTGCCTTCAGCTGCAGCTTTTTTTCGTTCCTCGCAAGTTTTCCTATTGTGACCAGTGAGACCGCAGGCTTTACATTTTCTTGCTGGAACATCAGAAATACGAGTATTCTCATCCCTATCTCTGATTCTCCTTTTCGGACGCCTTCCAGTTTTTGGTGCCTTGCCTGGTGCTTTCACTTCGCATTGTATCTCAGTTGACCAATCAGATTGAGGTAGCATTGCTATAATATGACTTGCATAAGCCAATTTGTAGTGACTTACCTTGTGAAAATCTGTGCACCATCTGTCAAGAAAACCAAACTAAAAGATTTAGTAAGGTTTCAAATCTGAAATAAAGACATACTTAATAGTTACTTGTAAATGGCAAAAAAGACTTACTCAGACCATTTCACTCTACCATCAGGATATAATACCCTCACTGCATGTTCACAAGGTAACCCTGTTTGTTGCCATGAACAACAATCACAAGTTTTCAGATTTAAATTTACTTCCCATCTATTTGTAGTACCATCTTCACTGACTAAGTAAATATTAGTTGCTTCACCACTGATACTGTACTTGTTGACATGTTGTAGCAGCCCTTTTATAATCCGAGTTGCCCTAGGCACCAAATCACCATCTTTTTCATATTCGGTGGCATATCTATTCCTCTCATACATCATAGTCATCAACTTTAAGTGATATTTATCAATCATAGCTACTAAAGGAAGATCTCTTATTTCCAAAATCCAGCTATTAAAGCATTCCGAGAAATTGTTGGTGATGTGTTCACAACTGGCCCCATCGTCAAAGTAAGACCTTGCCCATGTGTGTTTATCATTCTTACTGAGCCACTTATATGCCTCCTCATCATGTTTCTTCAGCAAGTCCATCCACTGCTCATATTCTCTAGGCTTGTATGCCTTTGCAGCTCCCCATGTTAATTGTTGAATCCAGTCCCCTGTAAATCCTTCTGTCTTCATGTTTGCATAAAGATGCCTAAAGCAGAATCTGTGATAATGCCCTGGGAACAAGTCTGTGACTGCTTCCAACAATCCTTTTTGTTTATCACTAATGAATGACAACTTCTTGGGGTGTAACATAATTTCTCCCTTCAAAATCTCCAGAAACTTGAACCAACACTACACGAAATTGCCTTTTTAGCAACGGCCCAGGGCCGTTACCAAAAATTAAAGCAACGGCGAGTGGCCGTTGGCGGGACGCCGTTATTGTTGCCGTTACAATAATTACAGCAACGGATCTGCCGTTGCTGTAATTATGATTACAGCAACACATGCATCTGTTGCAGTAAATATTGTCACGGATTAGACATACCATCATGCCGTGCCGCGTGGCAACCTACTGTAACGGTCTACCCGTTACGGTGGGCAGTAACCGATCAAACAACTCTTAAAAACAACGTTTATACGCGACGTTGTTTTGTGCAGTAACGGTTTATCCGTTTGCCAGCTGGCAGTTTTCGTAACTGTTTTGAAACAGCCAGCACCGTTTGCGTCGGCGTAACTGATACCCTACTGTTAAAGTAACGGAATGTACTGGTGGAATCTATTTTCTAACGGTTCAGCACTTGCCACCTGTCCTCCTGCCGTAACGGATCCAACAACTTTTTCTCCCGTTAAACCACGGCGTGTAACGAATAAATTTTAACGGCTTAGTCAACGTTTTTATTCGTGGAAAACGCCTCTGTAACAGTTTTAGGATTTGCCACGTGTTTTTACAACTAACGGAATTGCGTAACGTCTGTTATCGTTGGAAGAAACTGTATTATTTTTAAAAAAAAAATAACGCTGGCAAGCGTTAAACCCTGCGTTACAATTGCACCTGGAATACAATTCATTCCGGAATCTGGAATACAGTTCATTTGTGAACCTGCACTACAGTTCTTTCCTGAACCTGCAATACAATACAATTCATTTCTAAACCTGCAATACTGAATCGAAATCCTGTAATTTTCAATTCATTCCCACTGAAATACATCCATTCTCATTCAACTAACACACGCATTTTATTGAAACTCTGAAAATCATACAACCGTTTATACATCCATTCACTACACTCATTCACAATCCTAAATTTATAAAACTGCACAAGGCAAAATAGATACATACATTTTTGCCTGTGTTATTACTACCCCTAGATTAGAAGGTTGTGTGTTTTGGCAGTTTGCAGTTTATGTGATGTTCTGTAATGATACCTTGGATCAGAAGAAGCTTATATACAAGACGCCGAAGTAGTCCGTCGACCTCAGATGTGAGAGTTCTGCGAAATAATGAAACAAAGCTTTGAGTTATCTATATATAGTTGACAGCCACTTTAATAAGATAATATGACCCACTAATAGAGTTGTCTATAATGATATGAATACTCCCTCCGGTTCTAAAAGATAGGCACGTTTGACTTTTTTTTCAAAAATTAACAAACTTAATAAAACCAATATTAAGTTCCTCGACTATTTGAAGAAAAAAAAAGTCAAATGCGTCTATCTTCTAGAAAAGGAGGGGCATATACTTTAGGTTCATACAAACAGCTTCATCTCAGTTTAGGTTGTGTGGTAGGGTTGCCGAAGCCCTGGCATACACCTACGACATAATTCTCATCTTATATGGAAGAGAGAACAAGGTACAACTTGCTCAAATTTCACCACAAAACGTAACTGATAATGAGTTGTATGGCAATAGAAAGAACTACTTCACCAAAATTCATGTGATTCATGTTACTAACTAGTAGAATAGTAACTTATGCTAACTGCATACATGGCAAATAAAAAAGAAAGATTCACTGCAAGCATCTTCACATATAAGTGATTCTGCTGTCATTATAGGATAAGCAATTCTACTGTCAATATAGCTAAATGAGCCAGTACACTTCCCGCTCATATGTGTAGGTTGATTGCGTCAAAACAAGAAGCAATCTGCTGACATACAAGAGTGAGTACACCAGCCTCTCATTGGCTAAAGCTCCATCAATCACATGAAAGTTCACTACTCACCGAATACCCATACAATTCTCTTATTATTATGTAACATGCCATACTACTCATACATCTAGCAAATATAGCATGAACAAAGTTTGACCTTAACTATCTCCTACAACAGGGAGACCTAAGTGCAACATACATCTAATTCGACCAAATACTCATACATTTTGATTTTCTGAGCAGGTATAATAATAGTTCACTCACCAATGGGAAACAAAGATAATGGTAGCCGAATGTGCCCATCGATTCTGATAATCACGAAAAGCTTTACACTGATGTCGCTGAATGTGCACATGTAAAAACATAACAGGACAATGATACATTATAACAATTGCAATGCTTGCTGATTTATAATGTATCATTGCCACGTTGTGCTTTTGCATAAATACGATGCCAAAAAAAGCAAACCGGGTTATCATCTCCCATTGGAACATACAAAGCCCAGAATTGCAACAGTGAATCCTCGCAAACCCAGAAAATGTGCCTATTAATCCAAAGCATGTAGCACATAATATTATAAAGAGCTCATATGATATGCATGTAGACAAACCTGAAGTTGAAAAAGTTGTCCTGCAGCAGCACCAAGTGGAGAAAGAAACCTCCTCACAAGACAAAGACAATAATGTAGTAAGTAAAACTCAACCAAGAGAAACTAAAAAAATTAGCGTATTCGTAGTTTACTCACCAATGTAAATTAGAGAGGTAGGAGTATTGGCTGGAAAGTTTGTTGCATTGAACTCCTTCATTTGCAGCAATCTTTCCAAAAAATACCCCTCCTCTCCAAAAACTACATGGTGTTTTGGAAAAACAATAATGCATGGCAATTGAATACCTGAAAGCAAATTTGAAGAGATTACATCTGAAGAAGCTAACTTAAGATCTGCATGGGCAACTTTTCTAACATCTGACTTGCCATGCCATCATCCAATCAACAACAAAAGCACAGATGTATCAATGTCCTGCAATGCTATCCAAATGGGAAGTAAACTATCCTTGAAAGATGATGGAAGTAAGTAAGAATCAATACATTCATGTCTTTCTCCTTCTGCACTGGTGTTGGTACGGCCACAGTGAATCCTAGCAAAACAAAGATAATGGTAGCCGAATGTGCCCATCGATTTTGATAATCACGAAAAGCTTTACACTGATGTCGCTGAATGTGCACATGTAAAAACATAACAGGACAATGATACATTATAACAATTGCAATCCAGGCTGATTTATAATGTATCATTGCCAAGTTGTGCTTTTGCATAAATACGATGCCAAAAAAAGCAAACCGGGTTATCATCCCCCATTGGAACATACAAAGGCCAGAATTGCAACAGTGAATCCTCGCAAAACCCAGAAAATGTGCCTATTAATCCAAAGCATGTAGCACATAATATTATAAAGAGCTCATATGATATGCATGTAGACAAACCTGAAGTTGAAAAAGGTGTCCTGCAGCAGCACCGTGCTCAAAGAAACCTCCTCACAAGACAAAGAAATTGTAGTAAGTAAAATCAACCAAGAGAAACTAAAAAAAAATACCCCTCCTCTCCAAAAACTACATGGTGTTTTGGAAAAACAATAATACATCCCATCAAGTACTCAATGGCAGTGAGATGGTCCAATTACACCAAGATAAACTAATGATAATAACACAAACTAATGTATTCGTGCTTACATCTCAACATTTACCCATAAAAAAGGTTGAACAGATCTCAACTTATGCTATTGTTAAAACCCTAACTTTGGTTTAACCTATGGAAAGAGATAACAACCAAAATAAATCTAATCTAAAATAGAAATCTACTTAGATTACCAGAGATATGAGCGAGAAAAGTTAGATCTGAAATGGTTTTGATTTTTGTAGAAGAGGGAAAACATATTTGATAGGGAAACCAAAATTTCAGGAAGAGAAAGATGATTTTTGAGATCTAACTTTGAGCTCCAACTTTCGGATAAGAGAGGAGAGTTCAATAATAGAGGAGAGTTCAATAATAGATGAGAGATTTGCTTTTCACTTCGATTAATGAGCCGAAAACACGGAAAAAATATCTAGTCAACTATGTCAAGTCAATTTAAATTTGTGGTCAACGGCATAAGTGGGTGGGTTTTAAGCCATGGGACAACAATCTAAAAATCATGACATTTTTTTGCTAGTTGAACATAATTACCATGAATCTAAGCCTGCAGGATCACTGATCCTATCCATTTATGAAAAATTCAAGGAAGAATCCTTAGAAGAACCCACTTTGGGCAAGTTTGAGTTACAATCTTCCTCTGAACACCAAAGCACTCACTAAAATAGTAATGTTTCTGAGACGGTTTTGTTGTTTCCGTTGGAAATTGTAATACAGGTGAGACGGTTTTTTTGTTTCCGTTGAAAATACTAATGTAGACGAGACAGTTTTGTTGGTTCCGTCGAAAATAGTGATATTTATGAGACGGTTTTGTTTTTTCCGTAGAAAAATAGTGTTGTATTTGACAATCTTCCTCTGAACTCCAAACCACTCCCTAATTTGCCATACTCCGAGCCAGGCTCTTCCAGAGTAGCACTGATCCTATCCAAAAATGGCAAATTCAAGGTGGAATCCTTGTAGAACCATAAAGGAACCCATTTTGGGCAAGTGGGAGTTACAATCTTCCTCTGAACTCCATTTCAAATCCCCAATGGCAGTGGAAAATAGTAAGTTATGAGACGGTTTTGTTGTTTCCGTTGAAGAAATTGATGTCTGAGACGGTTTTTCTGTTTCCGTCGAAAATAGTGATATTTCTGAGACGGTTTTGTTTTTTCCGTAGAAAAATAGTGTTGTATTTGACAATCTTCCTCTGAACTCCAAATCACTCCCTAATTTGCCATACTCTGAGCCAGGCTATTCCAGAGTAGCATTGACGTTATCCAAAAATGGCAAATTCAAGGTGGAGTTAATGTAGAACCATAAAAGAACCCATTGTGGGCAAGTGAGAGTTACAATCTTCCTATGAACTCCATTTCAAATCCCTAATGGCAGTGGAAAATAGTAAGGTATCAGACGGTTTTGTTGTTTCCGTTGAAAAAAAGTGACGTATGAGACGGTTTTGTTTTTTTCGTAGAATAGTGATGTATCTGGTTAGAATAAACAACTTTATTGGTCCAACATGTGGCCAATAAAATTGGGAATAGTCGCTAGATATTCTAATTTTTCCATCAATCTCTCCCAACTTTCTAATTTTTCCAATTGGAGGCTAGGGTTCCTTGGAGACGCATCTGGGAGCTAGGGTTCCTTCATTTCGAGGTGAATCTAAGGGTTTCTTCAGTAATTTCTAGTTTCTGTTTTAGGGATTTGTTTGATATTGTTGTTTGGAGATTTGTTTGATATTTGTCTGATTTATGTTAACTAAGAACTGTTTTGTTCAAATTGAAATTTATGTTAACTAAGACTTAAATTTATGGATGATTTCATGATTTAGGTTTGAATTAATTTGTCTACTAAGATTGTTTATATGAATTTGTTGTAGGATGGTGTTGTCGCGCGTAAAAAAAATGCGAAAGAAACGGAAGTTGAAGTTCCTTAAAGACCTCAAAGATGGAGAGAAGATCCAAGTGGAGACGCTGATGGGAAGACCTTGCAAAAAGGGCGCAGAACAACTGGCTAAGTATGTTCGATATCTAGTTGTAGATGGCAATGTATTGCCATTATCAGTGTTTCACTGGTCGCGTATGCCTGGAAAAAAAACTGGGCAAGCAATACGAAAAATCAAGGTAATTGTGTGCCATTATTACTTAAAGAGTTGTTGTACAGTGAATTTTCTTTATCTCAAAAATTGTAATCTGCTTTTTTATGTCAGCAAAAATTCAGCTTTTCGGAGGACGTTGATGTTGATAAACTACTGAGTAAGAAACTGAATGAAACATGGAGGGATCACAAGTCCAAGATGAAAAAGAAAGGATTCGACAAGGAAAAAACTCTGGAAGAAAATCTTGCAAACCGACCTAAGCAAGTTTTCAAGAGTCAATGGAAAGCATTGGTTGAACTGTGGAGCCAGGAGGACAACCAAGTAAGTTGCTCCATTGGTTTTTCTTAGTTTTGATTTTTGAATTACTAGAGACCCTATGTGTGGCTACTTCCACTCTATTATATTCTCATGGGAATGTGTTTTGTTCGTTTCTTTGTCACAGGTTAAAGCTGCTAAGAATGTACAGAACATATTGAAACAAAAAGTTAAGCACACCTGTGGCCGTAAGCCACACATAGAAAAAGCAATAGAGGTAAAGCATATGCCCAGCACTAAGATTATTTATGATGATTTGTTATATAGCTTGTATGTACAATATTGTCTACACAAAACTCTTTTTACAGTTGCAAGATAAACTAGGAAGATTCCCTGAGCGGCTTGAAATATTTGAGGAGACCCATCTAAAGAAACAAAAAACATCGGATGGATCAGAAGTTCGAGTTATGGAACCTGTGGCAGCTGAACTACACGTACACTTTTATGACTGTATACTTTCTTTTCTGCATTTAAATTTGAAAAGTGGTTATCAAAGTTGATGCTTACATCAATTTTGAACATGAACTATGTATAGGGTCGAATGGTGGAATACCAAAACCTGGCTAGCCAACCTGAAAGTGGAGTAGTTATCTCTGGGCCTAATGATTCAGTTGCAGCTGTGATGGGAGCTGATAAAAAGGGTCGTGTTCGATGTCTTGGAAACTTTGTCAAGCCAAAAGAATTCTGGGGTGGTCAGCATGAACCCAGTTGGGCTGCAAAGTTAAAAACCGAGAACCAGAACCTTAGACGTGAGCTTGCAGAGAAGGATAAGCGGATTCGATATCTCGAGATTCTAGTTGATGATCCTTCAATGAAATGTTTGGGGGTGCTTATACATGATAGTTTTCTTTCTTAGTGAATGGGTAAAAATGAATACTTTTGGTAATTTTCAATTTATTCACTGAATATTGGCTCTTCTGTAATTGGTTTGTAGGGAATTGTTCAACTTATCCAGACTCATTACTCGAACAGCAGAACACTTGTGGTATTGTCTCCTTTTTTAGTAAATTGTGTTCATTTACTGTGTTCTGTTTTTTGTTTGTCATTTTTATCACCTAGTTATTTGCATAAGTTCGATTGGTTATATTGGCTGCAGCTTTAGATAACAACCAAACCCCATTGGAACATACAAATCCCAGAATTGTTATGTGAATCTGAGTTAGAAATGAGAAAACAGAACTTGTCAATAATAGGTTCAATTTTCCATATTTGCAGTTTGACTGGGTGGTGCGGGCTGGAGAACATGAGAGGCATAATGAAACTGAAGCATCAAATGACACTGAAGCACCAAATGACTCTGAAGCACCAGCAGACAAGGATCAAGTGACTTCTGACAATCAAGGATGATTTAACTTTTGGTGTAATTACATGGCAGTCTTGTTTAAGTAATGTTAATGCACAAGTTCTAAAGGATTTGATAATTTTAGGGTTTTTTAAATGTACCGGATGTTGAGCAAGTAGGAATGTTTAATCTAATTTCTGTTCAATTCTGTGATCAGTATTCAACTGTACTGAACTTGCATTGATAAATCTTACATCCCAAAATAAACCAAAAACCACAATCGTACTGACTTATACATTGTACTGATAATTCTTACATCCCAAAAAACATATGAACTTAAACAAGGAACTAAAAACACGAAAATGACTATGTCAGAAACTTAAATTGAAACATTCAATCAGAAACAAGGTCAATCATCTCAATGTGAGCATTTGCAGCAGCAGCAACACCAGCATTTGCATCAGCAACAATATTAGCAGCAGCAACACCAGCATTTGCACCAGCAACAATATTAGCAGCAGCAACACCAGGAATCCCCATCTTCAAATTCAACATCCTCCTCACTGTTGGTATTCGCCGGAAACTATTGATATTCTAACCGCCGGTAACTGTTGGTATTCTGACCTAATTTGTGCATTTTGCTAAAAATTACTAGAAAATAAAACTGACCCATGACCCATGCTTGGACATAGGAAAACGCAGAAAAAGAAGAATAGACCAGCCTAGACCAGCCTTCCTAGGCACAGCTACATTAGGTAATGACTAATAGTAATAAATGTTGCTAATTATGGTGCTGGAAACGCGTGGGAGGAGGAGTGTTCTCAAGAGATAAAAATGGGCATAGGGAAATGGAAATTGAGATGACTTTTGATCAGAGTTGTGTCTGAAAAGGAACCGGTTTTTACACCGGATTCTTACACCCCTATGTGGCATTAACATCCACCATAGATTCCCACCCACCCAACCCCACCCAAGATTAGCAGGCCCCCTGCTATAAGAATGAGCCAACCATAACATGCCACGTTATGGTGTAAAAATCCGGTGTAGGAAATCCGGTGTTTTTAAAGTGTTTTCGGGAAACAACCACCGGCAGTAAATGTGCATAAATAGACGCGTTAATCTTGGTGCAAAGATAAGAGGAGATTTGCAAAGGTATACCAAAATATAGAGTAATTAGAGAAATTATAGAGAAAAGTGAGAAACCACAATGGCTGATCAGAACAACAACAATGGTGCAAACAATGCTGATCAGAACAACAACAATGGTGCAAACAAGGCTGAAGATTATTTATACTTTCAGTTCGTGAAAAAACATGCTCTCGGATTGTCGCGGATTTCAATGGAAAACTTGGTGAATGAATTGAAAAGCCAAATCAAGATAAAGAAAGCGAGAGAGAAATTTCTTCAGTTGATGGCTGATCATACTCCTGAGTTTGATCTATGGTTAAGCCAGAGGGAGGCAAGGAAAATCAGAAAGATGGGTGGTGATGATCATTATGGGAGGAGAAGTGAAACTGAAGAAGAAAGTGAAGAAGAGGAGAATCAAGGTCAAGTAGCAATGGAAGAAAGTGAAGAGGATACAACATCTGAAGATGAAAGAGATCGTCAGAAAGAAAGAGAGAGACTTTTCCGTCTGTATTGGAAGGAGAAAACCCAATACTCTGCGATTTTTGCTAGAACTATGCTTGAATCTGATGAGAAGCAGGAATCTGAGGCGTCTGAAGAGTTGGAGGATGAGGATGCAGAGGAAAATGAAGAAGAAGATGATGAAAGGAAAGGCTATGGGACTCCTGCTTCTAGTGCTGATGATGATATTGATCCTGAGGACTATTACCACATGATGGGAGATGATGACTCAGATCATGGTGCCGAGGATGATAACTAAATTCCCTCGTTGCAGACCATATCTGTAAATCTTCATCAATTTTGTTATCTTCGAGAGAGGTTTTAATTTATTGAAGCTTGAAGAAAAATCCTCTCGAAGACGGCTAATTAGGTAGTAGTAGTCTTTGTCTCTTCTTGTCTGCTCAGGTTGTTATTTATCGGTTTTAAGTGTTCATGTTTTTTGGTGGTTGGTGGTTTTGGGGAAAGTTCAGGTGTTATGTTGGTGGATTTTGGGAAAAGTTCAGGTTGTTTTGGGGATTTTGGGCTATGATGCGAAGTAGCCCTTGTTAACTGGTTGTAAATGAATATCTTTAATAGAACTATTTTGTTAATGTAATGAATATGAATATCTTTGTTTTTTGTTTTAATGATTGAAAGTGGGGATGAAAGTCTGAATGATTAACAAACAAAAGATTGAAAGTATTGAATATGATTTTCACTGATAAGAATTGAAGAAAGAGTGAGTGATTTTCAGATAAG
>JAJJMA010311152.1:0-11453 GCA_023529015.1 Papaver nudicaule
TTTTTTTTTTCTGTTAAAAATTTAGCAACGGTATTTTACCGTTTCTATTTTCAGGGAAAGTTGGTCTACGTTGACCTGGTCAAGGTTTAGCAACAGAGAAATTGCGTTGCTATTAAAAGGAAGTCGGTCTTCCTTGACCTGGTCAAGATTTAGCAACGGAAAATTTACGTTGCTAAAATTTCCCCGGCAAAGGGAAGTCGGTCTTCGTTGACCTAGTCAAGGTTTAGAAACGGTAATGTCGTCGTTGCCAGCTAAAATAAGAAACGGAAATTGGGCCGTTGCTGGAAAATATCCGAAACGGAGACTAAGCCGTTGCTTACTCAAATCAAAAACGGAAAATTGGCCGTTGCGGGCTAAAATAAGCAACGGAAAAAAAGCCGTTGCGGGCAAAATCTAGCAACGGCGGAACTGCTCCGTTGCTAGTACCGTTGCTACCCTTGAGACGCAACGGCAACATTACCGTTGATCCGAATTTAATAAATGTTAGTATTTTATTTTGGTCCTTGCTTGGGTGCATTCGCGGAGGTTTATGGTTGAAAGAAAAGGGTGTTTGAGAACTACTAGCTAAAAGGTTCGCTTTCTTCGACAGAAAAAAAAAAACTCGAGTTGTTAAAGTATCGGACATAATAAAAAATAGTTGTTCTTAGTGATTTTGATCTAAGGCAATAGAAAAAAATAGTTAAAAGTCCATTAAACCATTAGTAATTTGCAACAAACGGTGAGATTTGAATGTATGATTGGGTGAAACAAAGATATATGAAGTCTTAATTACTAGTCATTCAAAAAACCATTCTGCATCTGCAAGTTGAATCCATACGAAAGTCTGAAAAGGCTGCATTGGAGCTAACTACTCAGGGGCCTTGTGTAATAAACCCCATCCGGGCGATTGGAGACCTTTTTCATGTCGAAAATATGTTGAGAGAGAAAGAGAGAGATAAAATGGGGTTTATATATGAATGGATGTGAGAATTTGAAAGGGTGAAACATCAAATTTGAGAGAAGCAGCAGAAACTGCAGTTAAGAAATTCCAGTTAGTTAGCTTAATAATTTTTTTTATCACACTCTGCTTACACCAATCTTGACTCATAAAGACTCATAAATTGTGAGAATTTTTTTACGGAAAATGGAGAAAAGAAATTCGAAAAACAAAAAACAACAACATTTCAAGCCCATGAACAAGCCCATTGAAGTGTCACGTTTAAATAAGTAGATTACCAATTGTACACCTAAGTAGCGTTATGATTGCTCTGTTTTTGCCTATAAAGGACTTTTCACCTTTTCCTTTTTCAAATACTCTATTTCTCTCTCTGCTTTGCTTACTCTGTTTCAGAGAACTTCTTGAAGAAAAGATCATTCATTGTACAATTAAAACCCTAGACTCAAGTACCAAGAAAACCAAAGATAAAGATACTTCAAGGAACGAAAGCTAACAAGGAGTACAGTGAAGAAGAGCTTTCGACGCTTATGTTTCGGCTTAATAAACTTGAGGAATCAAGGAACTCTTCAGTGGATCAGAACTAAGGATTATCTTTTTTATACTCTCAAATTTGAAGTTTCGCTCTTTCATATTATCCTTCTTTTCTTTATAATTACTCTCAATTTCCCCTAACATCTCAAGAATTCTCTATCCAAGAAATTAGTGAACAATTTCATTAGCTTGAAAGGACATAATTTGTTATATTTAGAGTGGATTATAATCGCTGATTATCAACAACTCATTGGTCGCCCTTTTTTTATCCTCAACACCTTTTATAATTAGAAGCTCATGTAAAATATCTCTTTAACAATATCACGATAAATATATCACTCATATACAACATATTTTTCGACATGAAAAGGCCTCATTGCAAATGCAGAATGGTTTTTTGAATGACTAGTAATGAAGACTTCATATATATTTGTTTCATCCAATCATGCATTCAAAAACTCACAGTTTGTTGCAAATTACTAATGGTTTAATGGACTTTTAACTATTTTTTCCATTGCCTCAGCTCATAGTCACTTAGAACAACTATTTTTCATCATGGATAACTCAAGCTTTTTCTTATGTTGAAGAAGCTGAAACGGAAAACTGTTAGATGATATCATTTTTAACAATGCATCTGACACCAACGGATCTTTCATTTATATGTATCACAAAAGTGTTAATGTAACAATCAATATTTTCACATTGTGATGAAGACGTCAATTATTGGTCTTTGCAAAGATGTTTAAATGCACTAGCAGGTTTGACCCGTCTAGTCCAAATAACACGACGCCCTTTTAAATCTCTTTAATTTTTTGCGATATGGTTCTGAGCGTAGTTCTTTTACTTCTTCTGATGGCATCTTTCCATGTAACACAAACATCGTTTGCACAACAAGTGCACTATAAATTTAAGGTATGATTTGTATACTTCATAGCACCAAGCTAAACTAGTTTGTCCCTTAAGATAGGCTTTACCATGCATATGCACATTTGCATTACCTTTCAAATGTCGTTCGTTCTTACCATGCTAATGTAGCTTGCTCCTTGAGAATAGGCATTATCATGCCTTAGTCGTGATGCCAAAAGGATTCCTAATGTCCTGTTAGTATAAACAATGAATATAAAAAGGAAGCGTTTGTTATTAAGACCTTGATTGAGAAGTGAAACTAAAACTGTAACGATGCAAACGCGTTATAATGATTTAAAATAAACCTATACACAGAGAATTTATTGTCCCATATATATGATATAATAAACTTTAATTCAAGAATGGAGTAAACGATAACGATCAATTTCTCAAGAAAATAAATAGGATAATAACAAAAAAAATACTTTCATAAAGATGAGCTGACTCTCAAGAGAAATAAACGGGTTTATTACCAAAAGAACACTTTCGTTAAGATGAGCTATAAATTACAATGTTAATACAACCTAAAAGTCTAAAATTGCAAAACTACCTAGGCAAATATAGAAAACAAATAAAGAAACTAATGATCCTCCTGAATCAAAATCTCAGCATCATTGTTAAACTTCGGTTGCACAACTCTTCTCCATAAACCTACTCCAAGAGAGTCCAAGAAGCGCCTATGTTTCCCTTCCTAAGAAGGGCTAGGCTTTTCGGAGGTGTAGCGAGCTGGCTAAGAGTCGTAATGCTTAACGGGTGAACATTAAATTCTTCGCACCCAAACCATTTTTTTACGTAAAAAAATGGATTGAAAAATAAATTGTGAGATTTTTTTTAATAGAAAATGGAGAAAAGAAATTCGAGAAACAAACAAGAAAAACAACATTGCCCATGAACAAGCCCATTGAAGTGTCACGTTTAAATGAATAGAATTGTACCCTTAATTAGAGTTATGATTACTGTGTTTTTTTGTCAATAAAAAGGACTTTTCACCTATTCCTTTGTCTGTTTTTCAAATACTATGTTTCCCTCTCTACTTTATTTACTCTGTCTCACAGGAATATCTGAAGACGGTTATGGTTGTTTTGGAATGTTGATTGCAGCAGGTGTAGGAATATTAGGTTTACTTGATGGTGTAGCCAAATCAGTAGGTAGGAATGCGGTTATGGTGGACGAAAAGAGAAAGAAAAAACAACGTCATAACAAGGATCAAGGGATTTCAAGAGAAATTGACATCAAAATTGAGTCTAAGTTTAATGAGGTTAATGCTATAGATGAAGTTATAACGATTTTTAAACTTGAGGAAGCTATTAGTAAGACCGAATTTCGGATTGAACAGGCCAGGCAATCTAAAACACTACCACTGTTAATGGAGACAAAACATTTGTTTCATGATAAGCTCGTCAACCTTGAGGAAACACTTAGCAGTCAGATGAATCGAAAAAATGAACTTACAAGAAAAGTTGTTGCCTCTGGACTTTATAATCTGTCTAAACAAGAACTTGAGGGTAGGAGGTTTAAGGGCGGAAACTTGCCCAGTCTAGAGTACATATTCTTAGTCTTAGTTTAGAAGTCCAAGTTATTTATTCTATTATTTTATTTATTTAGATTTCTAGTCATTTTAGGAATCCTTTAGAAGTCCTAGAGTTAGCCTGTATATATATAGGCTATTATCCTCTATTTAGAATCATAATTGATGTCCTACTTTTATTATCAATATGTCATATTATTTTTTTTTCTTATACTTTGTTCTTCATATCTTTTATTCGCATCCCCTTTCTTGATTTTGCATCCCCGTTCTAATTTCTTTTATCATAAAAAAAATAAAACAATAGATATGTTTTTTTTAATTTTCACTAGAAGTTTTTTAGCAGAATGTTAGAAGAAATCACTCTTGATGCTAGTTTTGCTAAGTTTTCACAGCGAAACAACATTTTCA
The DNA here is from genome assembly GCA_023529015.1 of Papaver nudicaule. Lineage (NCBI taxonomy): Eukaryota > Viridiplantae > Streptophyta > Magnoliopsida > Ranunculales > Papaveraceae > Papaver > Papaver nudicaule. The sequence continues at coordinate 4,311 of JAJJMA010311152.1, forward strand.
AATCCAAGATTCTCATTGGAGGTAATGCTTTGAATATGATTATTAACAGTGGTAGTATAGATAATTATATCGCTTCAATTGTAGTAGCTCGTCATCTCAAAAGATAAATCACTCTTGTGAAATTTTCTTTTTCGAATCTTGGGGATATGGTACATACTTTGCAATGCAATTAATATGAATGATACTCATCTTCTTCTAGGAAGACCATGAAAATATGATGTTCATGCGGTTCAAAGTTGTTATAAGAATACTAACACATTCTATAAAGGTTGAAACTGAAATATCTTACATCCTTCAAAGTCTTCAGCTATTGTGGAAACACATATAATAACAAAAAACAATTGCTTTTTTTTGCATGAAAAATATATCTCCAAGGAAGAATCTATGACACAACATCAAGAGAAAGATAACAGTACTGATAAAAAACAGGATTCATCATCAACTAAAACTGGTGTCGAGTCTGCTGCATCAACCCCAATCGTCGATAAAAATGACGATACCAAAGATCATTTGTAATCTATTTTTGAAAAGAATGAAGGATATCTTTCCTCTAAAGAAGTAAATTTGTTCGAAGAAGTTTCACGCAAAGAAGGTAATGGATCATCGTTTTTTCCGGATGGTTTTTCTTATGATCGTTTTTTATGAAGTCTTTATTTGTGATGTTGATGTTGGACAAACAGTCCTAGGCTTGTCACTTTTGAAGATCAGCAGATCATATTATTGATTTATCACCCGTTTAGAATTATGCACTAAAAGTGAGAAAAGAAGCAATAAAGACGTCGGCCCCAACAATGTAAGTGTGGTTCAGGATTGTATCTTATATTCAATTATGGAGATAAGAAGTAGTTATATTTACAATGGATGGGAGTACTTTAGTAAATCTCAAGGTGATTGTTGGCTAAAGTAATACGTATAATCTACGTACTCTTGATGGCTAGAGTTATTAAGGTGGGATTTATAACAATATACTAGGAAAAACGAACACAAGAAAATAATTTGAAGAAAATATCTTCTCTAGATTATGAACAAGAAAACTATCCTATTTGTTATGCTCACAATCTCGTTAAACAATTTAAACCCTTAAAGGTTAACTAAGCTTGGTTTTTGCAATACCTCTAGTAATTACCTCACAAGCCTCTTATCTAGATTTCCTAGAATCCAACAATCTAAGAATGTTCAGCTATGAGCTAGACATCCCTATTTATAGCCTAAGTTGAACTTAGTCGACAAGGAATTCTATATCATTAGGTTTCCCAAGCCTCCTAGGAATCTCATTCCTAAAACAAAGAAATATTACCTTAATTAGCTACGATACTGACATAAATATTAGTATCCTTCCTTATTTAGGATTTCATCCTCAATCAAACTTGAGAATTACTAGTTCTTAAGAAAAAGAATAAGATATACACATTTATAATAAAGGTTCAACCATTGGTTAGGAAGCCGTAAGTATCGAAAAGACATTTAATGATAAGTGTTATAGCCCTTGTCTCACTTAGAGCTTCTCCAATGGTAGTGGATGTTTTATATGTGGCATGATCTTTTAGACATCCTCTTGGTAGAAAAACCTAAATATGAGGGATTTTTATTTTTCATCTCCAATCCATAATGTAGAGAATAATTTTTATTTATTTGTTGGCATACGGTTGGTCAAAATTATTACTATATTTGTTTTTGAATAATATTTAGTAATAAAATTGTTACTAGGATGGGAAGACATCCTCTAAGTGAACCTTTAGATGTAAAGGTTCACTTAGAGGATATCTATTTTTTTTTTGCCACATCACCTTCACATTAATGGGTTGGAGATGATTTTTTTATAAAAATGAATGTACATCCTACGTGGATTAAGAGATTTTCCTTCACACACATTACATTGTAGAAGCTCTTATACTAGATTCTTATTTGATCATGGAAAAGCTAATTCTTCTGAAGTTTACTATAAAGATCTCTACATACTGGATACGAAGAGTGTAGGCAAGATTGTTGGTTGGAGTTTTAAGTTATCATCTGATGCACATTTCTCATACTAGGTACAAAAAAAATCTAGAGTGCAATGAAAGCCGCACGCTTCCTATTTTTTCTATTGGAATCTTGTTTGTGAATAATAACGGCATGAGAGAAAAACTTAACGACAAACGATATGTCGGAGATGGAAGACTCGGATGATGGATTCCATTCCAACGGGTTCATAGCTTAGAACCGGCTATTCTTAGCCTTTGTATAGAAGTCTAAGTTATTTCTTTATTCTAGTATTTTCTTAGTTTAGAGTTCTAACTATTTTTGAATTTGAAGTCCTGGTTGAATTTTCATATCAGAATCAATCAACGACACCATGAATAATATCAGAAAATGTGTCATATGGACCAAATTTCATGTTATGAAGATTCATTTGACATCGACGTACCCCATTAAGAAGTAAATACAAAAAACTAAAGTTCAGGTAATGGGCGTGGTCCAAAATGAAGCTCACTTGTGAAATCTTTTGGCTTTCCAAAAATGCACGGTAGAAGTTATTGAATGAAGCATGAAGATTGCATCCACAGAATCACATGTCTCTTTTTGAGACTTCTCATAACAAATTCCAACTTTCTCTTGTTTCCTTCACGTGCACGGTGCACCCCTTCTAATTAGGCTGTGTTTGATAATAGCCATCTTTCCATGGAGGTAAAATATTGTCGTTCTTTAATTAAAATTTAATTTCATGGAATTGTATGATCATTTTTAAAGAAAGTTATATACTTAGTCTAATTATATACAATTCCATGAAACTCTTTCCTTCTCTCCCCCCTTGGAAATATTTCCCCGGAATACATTTCCTTTCCCTATTATTCAAACACAGCCTAAATGTCTTTGCACCGCCAACAAAAGCATAATTACCCGATATGTCAGTATTGCACCTGCTCTTTCGGAGTTTGCCTTCCAAATTTACGTGTCAAACGTAAAATCCATTATTTCCATAAGAACTTCCCCTCGGTGGAATGTAAATTCTGTCATGTTGGGCAAAACAAACCTCATTAAAAGTGGATGAAGATGAGAGTTATTGTTAAGAGCAAGCACTATTGTGCTATTATTGTTATCGTGAATAGATCCTGTAGATTATACCGTGTGAAACAAAATTTAGTGGGGCCTTTTCCTTTCAGTCGGATGGTTCCACCAAGGGATTTTCTCACGGGATATTTTGTGGGATATATTGGGGTAGGTGTAGAATTACTTCTTGACATGTACTCTACTATTGCTACTACTAGTCCCCATACCTCTAGCAGTTATATCTAGACTCCAGAGGCATTCTCCTATAAATAAAAATAAATTCCAAGCAAAACCAAAACCCATTCGACAATAAATACTCTTCCTATATCTGTCTTGCTACATGTGAAATATTTAGTTTACTGATGTTAGACACCAAATGGTTTCGTAGTGTAGTTGGTTATCACGTTAGTCGGCGAAGCTAATTATTGGGCCGATCCACCGGAGGATCGAAGGGCCCGAAGGGCTCATTCAATTGATTAATCATGTGAGCCGAAGACACATTCGGCTTGAAACTTTTAAGAGCCGAATGTACATTCGGCTGTGCACTTTAGAAGCCGAATATTACCTCTCATGAATATGCAAGCTTCATTTTCGGCTCACCATGAGGGCCGAAGGGTTTTTGGTTTCAGGCATTCGGTTCTCTCGGTAGGGGCCGAATGTGGCTCTGGTGGGGCAAAAAAGTCTCACCTTTAGATCGATTTAGGCTATAAAAATGAGATTAAACATGATATTGAAGTACTAGAAGCATTCACTACGCCACAGGGGCCTGTTTGTAACGGATATAGACGTTGCGCCGAATTAAAGCAACGTCTATTAGCGTTGCAAAAACGGCGTTACAAATTTTTGGCAACGTCTATTAACGTTGCTTTAATTATTTAAAGCAACGGAAGTTACGTTGCTTCTTCCGTTGCTCTTTTTTATTTAAAGCAACGTAAGATAACGTTGCAGAATTTATTTAAAGCAACGTTTTTTATAAATGAAGCAACGTAAGTGACGTCACCACACGTCACTACTTCCGTTGCACTTTTTGTTATAAGCAACGTAAGTGACGTCACCACACGTCACCACTTCCGTTGCCATTTTATTTAGAGCAACGCTTTAGATAAATGAAGCAACGCCTATAAACGTTGCAGATTTTTTAATTAGAATTAAAAAAAATAAAATTACAAAATAAATAAATTCTGTATTTAAATTAAAAAAATGTATTACAAATATATACAAATACAAATACAAAAATCTATACAAAAGAACCCCAAATATCATCCAGAATTGTCTGGTACCCGTACTTCTTAAGAGTGTTCACAAACTTGTCTTCAAACCTTTTCCCATCAGCCCATTTAACCTATTGAGGAACAACTAAACATCATCAGTTAACATACACTAAGCATGAGTGAATGTATTTGCATTGCCGGACATACAACTAAAACATCATCAGTTAACATATCAGATTATGATAGACATCAAAAATAATTCAAGACTCCGTATAACATGAAAAAAAAAGGGTCACATGAATGTGGCCAAGGATTCTTTTGAGAGCCGTTAGTACACAAGTCAACATGATCAACACTGACCTTGCTCAAATATGGCAAGAAGGTGAACTGATATCAGTTTTCCTCATTCTGGGCAGGTTTTCAATGCGGTGTAAGAAACTACATGGAAATACTCACATGCTTGTTGATAAAAACTGGATCTTTGATCTCTGGATAGATTCCAACAACTCTGGGTGCATCCAGCGCAATTGAAATGAACTCTTCGAAAGTAATAATTGAAAATTTCCCTGAACCATATCACAAAACTTGTTCAGAGGATGAAAGTAGCAATTACCAAGAACTATGAACGATTTCCTGACGACAACTTACCATTATATTGTTGATCCCGGAACCCATACCTTTGTTTCACCCGTAGTGACTTTAATTCCTCAAGTGTGAAGTCAATTGTTCATAAACAGACAATACTCAGTAATCAGATCCTTGTTGAATTGAGAAATTGCTGGGCCAATACTAGTAAAACTACATATGCTAAAGGAAATAATCCTAAAGGAACCATAAGCTAAAATGTTTGCTTACCAGTGAAAAATCCAGTCATACTCTCATACTCAACCTCATAAGTTCTTTTCCGGTCCGCAAACTCTTTCCGATCAGCAATATCCGTGGTGGCATCAAGTGTGACATCATGAAAGCAAATGAGGTGACCATCTTTAGACGACTATGAAATCTGTACCTTCTTCAATAGCTCTCTACACGCAAAACAAACACGAATGAATAAATAAGCCACTGCAATGACTGACTCATACTCGACAAACATAACACAATTGACTCATACCATGTATGCAGCAACAGTTTCTTCAGGGATTTCGCCATTTGAACCTCGATGCGCAATGTTATAAGGTCGAAATGTTTGCAATGGCTGCTTGGATCAGCATCTTGATGTTAGTCACTACATGAGAGTTTTTCTGCAAGAAACAATAAGCTTATGAATTTCCAAATTCAATGACAGAATCTGAATTATTCAGTGCACTAATACTAACTTATACAGACAAAAAGTATATTAATTTATAGACATTATATACTAACCCTGTTCACATCACATTTGCCATCCTTAGCCTTGTAAGGGTAGTCATCTTCGGTGTCAATTCCACCATTCTTGATGATGAACTGGAACCCATAATCCATAAGACCTCCATTACATCCCTGGTTGTAAGATGTATCACAGTCCACCAACTCTTGCTCAGAGAGTGAAATCAAATTACCAGTAACGATCTTGTTTACACCTATACATGTCACAACCCCCCCAACCGAGTCCCCTTTCACACGGACAGCATCAATGGCAACAATCATTTTCTCGGCATATTCTGAATCTGGGCACCTGACGATGTTACTTTCCACCTGATATAGTTTAGAACAAAGTCAAATATTTTAGTGAATTACAGAAGCGATCTGTACATTTTGTTGTTTGAATACAAGCTTGTCTGCTCAGATGATACATACCCTCTACCAGTCTTGAGGATTGAGGACTATAAAACTGCCCAAGGCTATAACATACAAAACTCCTAGAAATTTCTAAAGCAAAAATCAGTAACCGCCCGGTCCGCACCTGATTGAGTGATACAGTCTCGGGATCAACCAAATGTTCTGGAAGAATAACTTTATGGACCTGAGAGACATAAGCTAGAACTTGAAAATGATTACAAACATATTTTAGCAAACAACTCAAGTTAGATACACATAAATAGGCAGTCACTTCAGGAAATGTGCCCCTAGGTGCCGAACTCTCTGACCAATCTGTCGATCCTGAACAAATCTACACCTAGGTGTACCAAAATATGTGCCCCCTTGTCCATATGGAAAGAAAGTACGGTTAACAGCAAAGCCGGTACAGTTCTCCACTATTACAGGTACTTTCTTTATGGCCTTGCAAACTGTGATGAGATCAAGAATAACTTGGGAAGAAGTCTTATCTGTACGGACGATTTCCAACAGAGGCATCACATGAGCAGGACTGTTCATGAGATAGTGTATTAGAACTAAATGACAAACACTGCTGACGAATCAAAGGCATGATATAGAAGGAGAAGGACACTAATGTTTCTTTGCAAGGCAAAGCTAAGTGTGAATTCTTTGTTAACTACTTATCTTCAAACAATGAATCAACGTCTATGACAGTTCAAGTTTAGTCATGTACCTAAAACAACTAACCAAGCAGTGGTAATTGCACAGGTTAAGTATGCGCAAACAAATGCAACCCAACTTCTTACGATCCTGGTTGTTTGTTTTCTATTATAACACAAGACACCCAACCGAATCATACTAATCCTTTAAGCACCCAATAGCAACCCACTCTTCAGTGACTTTTTTTATAGGCCTGCCTTGGACACTTTCACAAACTACAATTAACTTAACACTACAAACTGCACTATCACACAAAAGAACGACAATATAAGTTCTAGTTGAAATTCTCACCTTGGGTAGTAAGAGCAGAACCAGCATAACCTCTAGGATTCAACACAATCTATAAGCCATCGACGAAGCTTCAAATGTTCTTTCAACTCACCCACAATGTTCTTTCAACTCACCCACGATATTTCCTCCATTTGCATACACATCCACCTTTTTT
>JAJJMA010311172.1:0-10991 GCA_023529015.1 Papaver nudicaule
CACCTCTAAAGAATAGGTATAAAATTTCATGGGGCCAACCACTCTCTTATGGGGCCAAATTTAATTAGGTAGGATAGCAAAGCCCATTCGAAATCAATTGAATTGGAAGGTGGAAAGTGGAAACGATCAATTTGGCGAGACCAAGTGAGAAGTGAGAATCATGTAAAGGCATTGTAATTTGTTGTTGTTGGTAAGTCATTGTCATTCCGTTGGCATTGTAATTACTTTGCTATCTTTTTGTGGTAATGCAACAATAATGTCCAAAATGTTAAAAATTGGTGTATGCCTTTTTACTACTTTTGTATATGGTTACTTCATATGCGTAAACTCTAGACTATTATCAGAGCTACACATAGAAATGGTTTAAAAGACACAGTGAACCGTCGAGCACCATCTTAATGTCAAGAAGAAGAGGAGGGGAAGAAACCAATCTTTTTGTCTGAGAAACACATGGACCTACGTACCCATGTGTCTACAAATAATGGTAGTAACCAACCTAAAATTATATGAAATGTGAGGTCGCAATCGATAAGCCAATGGATTTGAGTGTTATTAGAAACAAACACAAAAACACAAGAATTGAATTCAGTCAGTCAATCACCACCCGGGATGAGTAATAAATCCAAACCAGTTGGTCATGTTTTCCTTAGCCAAGACAAGCAAGCAACAAAACAATGTAGACCCCGAAGTGACCGAGAGACCCTGTACAGAGGACAATGGATGGATCCACACATACCGCCATAAAAGACAAATAACCCTTCGACTTCACCATATCTCACATCATCGATTCGATCGATCCTCTTGTTCAATCTAATCAACCGTTTCAAATGCTTAAACTTGGTGCATAATGTATATATCACTTTCAAGGGGTTGATTCCAATTCTAGTATAGTGCATTTAAATTGTTTTAGACATTCCAATTCATGACTAATCAACAAGTTTGGGTTGGTATTAGTGAATTAACTTGGGATATTTTGTGTCTTCCTTCTTCAGTCTTGTCAAACAACTAAAGAAGAAATCTAAACAAACCCCTTTTAAGGGTCATGTTAGGCTAAGTCTAATGGGAGTGCTACTTCTCTTAAAAAGTAGCATGACACATCAGCAAAGTAGCAAACCAAGTCTAATGGGAGTTCTACTTCCGCGGTTAATCATATAGCGTTTCCGCGGTACATTATGTAGCGTATAAGAATATTTGCATCAACGCTACATAATGTACCGCTTGACTAAGACTGCAGTTGACCCGCGCTCAATGATTAACCGCAGGATTAAATCCCTCAAAACAGTCGCGCAACCCAGCAGCAACCTCATTTTCTCTTCTTCCTCCTCTTTCTCTTTTCCCCTTCTCTAAAAAACCGATTTTACTCAACTCAAATCTCACAATCCATGAGATTTTTTTCTAATTCCTTCTAGGGGTTGAAGAATCGAAGGAGAGCAATCTATTGGTGTTGATTTAGTGGAATTTCATCCACAAAATCGTTTGAGGTGAGTTCTACAAATTTTAGGTTTTTTTTGTTCTTGATTTCAAGTTTAAATTGTTTTGATCAAATTCATGATTGTGTATTGTTGTATGATTGATATGTAGTGAAATTGTTGTTGTGATTGATCAATTTAAGACAAATTTTTGTGTATTGAAATTGACTTGATGTTAATTGAGTAAAATTCATGTTTTTGTTGATGTTAATTGAGTAAAATTCATGTTTTTGTTGATGTTAATTGAGTATAATCCATGTTTTTGTGTAGTGAAATAGACATATTTTCATGTTAACTTTTAGTGATGAATTATTTGTGTCAGGTGAAATTGTTGTGTCCTTTTGATTGAAATTGTTGTGTTGATTTGTTTGTTTTAGATACATGGACTTAGAATTGTTAGTGAAGGTGTCCGGGTATGCTTTTGAGGCCGACCATGCATGCAAGGATAGTCCTTTCACCAAGCGTACATACAGTGTTAGGAGTAGCCTTCATTTGATCCAAACCCTTTACCTAATTGTAGTGAAAGAAAATCCAAGAGCACAAGAATTATGTGATAAGTGCGGGTTTTCTAGTGTGTTTCAATTTGATTTTTCCAATGCTGATAGAGGCTTAGTGGAAGCCATTGCTGAGACATGGTGGGAGACCACGCGTAGTTTCTACTTTAAGGATTTTGAGGTTGGCTTACTACCGACAGTTGGTACATGTTGACGGGTATTCCGACTGGCCTCCCGGGAAAAACTAGGGTAGAACTTCCCCGTAATATGGGTGGTATAAAGTATCCTGCTATGGATGAGTTATATTTCCAGGGAGTGAAAGCAAGGAATGAAATTGCAAGGGACGCTCGTGAAGCAGACCCTGATGAAAAATTAAAGAGAGTGGCCAAATGGGATTCTAAGGGTAATACTGTAACCATATCATCCTTGAGGAGATACATTGTTAGCAGAAAAGATCTCGACAATAATGAATGTGCAGAGGAGTTGACTAGAATGTTCTTTCTTTGGTGCTTTGGTCAATTTCTTGTTCCAAATAAAAACAATAAAGTAGATAAAAGATGGTGTCTATTGTTGGTTGATTTAGACAAAGTTGGCGATTATGATTGGGGTATGGCCTCCTTGGGCCACACATATAAATATCTCGACTCATGGTCTTCGAAAGCAGCTAAAGACATGTCTGACATGATGATGGTAATCGAATATTGGTATTATTACTATTTTCACAACTACCATCCCGTTCTTTGTCCGTCGCAATTGTTGGGTGTCGGCCTAGACACTTTTCCTAAGATTGCACTCTTCAAGAAGGAAAACCTCGAGAAGAGCCAAACTGGCGTAGCTAAACACAAATGGAAGATAGCAAGAGAGCAGATAGACCAGAGAGCCACAACCACGATTATTTGGCAACCATGGAGTGAAAGTGAGTTTTGTGCAGGAGAGCATTGGGAACATGCGTACGAGCTTTCCAAAAGGAGAGTTGTGTTTCAGGATCCTTATGAAACTAATAAAGCAAGTTGTTACTTGGGTGAGATTTCGGAGGCAGCTAACCAACGAAATTGTAATCCCATGTAATCCTCCGAAGTTGGACGAAGTTATTCATATGGATGATGTAGTGGAAGGATACCATTATTGGGTGGTTGATCAGCGGCACTATTCGGAGTTCTGGATTCAAAAGAGTATTGGACCTTATAATATGATTGGGCACCGTTCACAGAATACTGATCATGTTGGAGTGGGAAGCCATCTAATGGATCCCCGTTTGTTACCGAATCGTATGCCTCCTACCTTGTTGTCGCAGGACTATGTGTTTGACCACTTCGACCTGCCTCAGGCAACACTACCGGACATACAATGGAGTTTGCCATTCTACAGCGAAACTCATGGTCAAGTTGAAGTACCGGTTCCAATGCCTAGCAGTTGTCCGGTCGATTTTAGAGGCATGAACATGACCCCGGTAAGTACATTTATATTTATTTTTGCGTTTTACTTGTAATTTATCTTGAATGTGTAACTAAATTCTCTTTTTTATACTTGTAGGATCAGACATATGGATTACTTGAAAAATTTTACGGCTACTACCATGCATCTCGTGATGTTGTATACGAAGAGTCAATGAAGAGGCATCAAAGTTCATGTTCATCATCTGGTTACTCTACTTCTTCGATACCATCAGTGTCGACCCCAAGACCCCAAGAAGAACTGACATTAGGTGGTGGTACATATGAGGAAGCTTGTGCAGCCGCATCAGAATTTCCGACACCACAAGGATATTATGAACCTGTGCGATCCAATCCTTCTACATCACAAAATCCACCACCACAGCGCCGTCGTTTGAAAGAGTTTGACGAGATGATAGAAACCGTGGATGTGGTTCGAGATACTCAATATCCTCGTGATGAAAATCAATATTCTGGATCTCGTTGGGACTTCTTTCAGTGAATGAAAACTTATGGAGTGTTAATGTTTATGTTTGTAGTGTTAATGAAAACTTATGTAGACTTATGGAGTGTTTATGTTTGTAGTGTTAATGAAAACTTATGTAGACTTATATTTGTAGTGTTAATGTTTTTTTTTTCTTTGTGCATGGTTTATTTTGCCTTTTGGTGTGAATGATTATTTGCTTTGTGATTTAATGTATTATTTGGTGTGAGTTTTATGAATGTTTTATTGATCTTTTTGTTTTTCTTATATTAGGAGCTATGAGGAGAATTTTGTACAAACTACCAGATGATGATGAGGAAGAGGAACTCGAGGAGAATGTTGTAGCAGTGGTGGCAATTTTGGAGTCTCAGAGGCAAAATCTACGCCAACCCGTCCCGCATGTAGTGAGGAAAAGAGAAAGGATGCACAGAAATCGTGTTGATGCGGATAGGAAGATGATAAAACAATACTTCGACTACAATTGTACGTATGGGCCTAAGATGTTCAAATCTCGATTTGCTCTGCCCCGTCCTTTTTTTCTCAGAGTTTTGGAGCAAGTTTGTCAATATGACAAAGATTTTCTTCAACAAACTGATTGTTGTGGCATTCCTGGCCATACTCCATATATGAAGATGATTGCCGTGATGAGGCATTTTGCCAAAGGTATTGCTCCAGATAGTATTGATGATTACACACAAATGGCCGCATCCACTATCTATATGTATGCCAAGAAGTTTATGGATGCAATCTGCTTCATCTAACATGCGGATGCCTACCTCCGAAGACACTACAAGGCTTTTGGAAGAGAATGAAGCTCGTGGGTTTCCCGGAATGCTTGGTAGTGTCGATTGTTTTCATTGGGCATGGAGAGCATGCCCAGTTCAGGAAGCTGGGCAATATGTGGGGCATAACAAATATCCCAGTGTTGTGTTTCAGGCGGTGGCTTCGTATGATAGGTGGATCTGGCATAGTTATTTTGGGTTGGGTGGACAGAACAATGACATCAATGTTTTGCACGCTTCAGGGTTGTTCGACAGAGAGCTTAATGGTGTTGCACCTCCATGTCTTTATCGAATCAATGGCCAAAACTACAACCAGGGGTACTACCTAGGAGATGGAATATATCCTATGCTTGGTTGCCTTGTGCAGGCCTACAAACCCTCCAACAACAATCGTGAGGAACTTTTTAATCGATACCAAGAGGCAAAGCGAAAGGACATAGAACGTGCATTCGGTGGTCTAAAAGGCAAGTTTGGTATAATTAGAAACCCATGTCGTTATTATCATTCATCGGACATGAAAACAATTATGCATGCTTGCTTGATTATGCACAACATGTGCGTGGAGGTGGAATATCGCAATGAGGAGTGGGGAGAAATCACAGGAGAAGAACCTTCACCTCCTATTAAAACAACTACGAGGCTAGCTTCTCATGTTTTGTATAACCCTGTGCGTTGGAGAGAGCTTCGTGATGAACTGACTACCCACATTTGGCACCGACATGGATCTGGTTTGAGAGATGGTGATCTTGTGGTAGATGATGCAATTCCACTCGTTGACGAGGGTTCAGATGTTGTGGATATGGAGAATGATCAATACAAGCTTCACAATGAAGATGATGGATCATTTTATGAGAATGGAGAGTAAACTTGACTACTTTATTTAACCATAATAGTAAACTTCATTTTCAAGCACGTTTACATTTTAAGTAGAAATTTTAATTAGTACTACATTTTCTTTCTTGTAATAACTCCATAAATACTCTTTTTTCATTCAAGCACGTTTACATTAACATGTTGGGCAACATCGTAAGAATTGCTTCATATGCTTCAAAGTGGATGAATCCTATTCCATGATTTGTTTGGTATAAAACCTTTGCCGCTTCTCGATCACCAGTCGAAGTTCGTAAACAAATTGCATATTGTTTGAACTTCCTCTTGAGGACAAAAATGTGGTTTTGGAGTACCTTCACAGAACGTGGATTAGCATTGGCATTGCCATAGAGATTCTCGAATTCTTTAGTTTGATACGTGTCCACAAAGCCTGGCTTTCCCCGCCTCTCCCCGTAGTGTAATGCTGGCTTGCTATGCAATAACTTCTCACCAAGGCATTGTCTTCCGCAATTGTGAAAATTCTTGCCAAGTTTTATTTAGTTTTTTCCTAAGTTAATTTATATAAGTAGATTTTTAATTTCAATGTAATTCCTTTACGGAAAACACATTCGTAATTTTCCTCCTAAAAAGTGTAACAAACACAACTCGAATGAGCGGATGTTTAAATTAATGAAATTAGTTAATGAAAAATTTCTTTGTTTCAAAGATATGGTGCAACCTTTTTTGTTTTTTGTTTTTTCATTTTTGAAATTCAAAAAAAAAATAAAAATCAAAATTCAAAAAAAACTAGCCGTTGGGGACTCATCTTTACACTCCCTCTACACCTCATAACGGCTAGTTTATTTCGAATCCCCAAAATTCAAAATTCAAAAAAACTAGCCGTTAACTAGCCGTTGGGGATCCATCTATATAAGGAGTGTCGTTTTCTTCTCAAACATTCATCTTTCTAGATACATCTTCTTCTCAAACCTTCTTTCTTTATCCCAATCAATCAAAAGAAAAATCACTTCTACTTCTATGTCAAGTTCATCTTCAAATACCAAAAGGCCAACTCGATCACCACAAGAGATAATATCTTTACTACGGAAACCAAATGAATCCATCTCAACACCTCCTCCAGCATCTCCTCCTCGTAGACGTTATCGAAACATGACTGATAAGTTTGTTCATCAGTACTACTATACGTGTTCTCCATCTTAAAAACCATTATCTCCTCCTCCATCAACACGAATGAAACCAAGCTTCGCTCCATTTACGTTGGAAGAAGATCTACGTCTTTGTAAAGACGTGATCCACTATTATGGATTACAAAAAAGTCGTGGTACTATCATGTGGAGCTCCCTGTTTAATTATATCGAAGAAGATTTCAAATTTCAAAACCAATATGTGCGCGATGCAAGAGGCCTGTCAGACCGATGGTGGAAAATACGTCAAAACGTTCATGATTTTATGCACTTGGGGAGATTGGCCCGAGATTTTCTTGGGAAAAATGTTACGGAGGATGAAGTTTATGCCAGGACTTTGAAGGTATGGAAACAAGGTAAAGGAAAGGAATTCGAGTACGAAGCACATTACAATGAGCTAAAGGATTTTCTCAAAACCTTCGAAGTATTATGAAGGATTTTCTTATTAGTTATTCAAGTAATTAGAAGTCAATGTAATTCCTGTAAGGAATACTCATTCGTAATTTTCCTCCTAAAAAGTGTAACGAACATATTACTCGAATGAGCGGATTTTAGTTTCAATGTAATCCTTTAAATTATTAAGTTAATGAATCTTTTTTTTTTTAATATGTGGTGCAACTTATCTTTATTTATGATGATTTGGTATGAGAAAAACTCATTTTTGTATAAACATTGTCTGTGGATTGGTGGTGTAACGGGAGTGTGAGGAAAAAATGAGTAGGATGAACAACTATTGATCTTGGTAACCGAGTGTAAATAAAAAAAGGTCAAACAGACCGGCGCTGAATGATATAGCGTGAAATACCAGCGCTTAATCATAAAGCGCTAAAGTGAATATTCTTCAGAGAATATTCGGTTTGGCGCTTTATTATTCAGCGCCGATCCACTTTTTGGGCGCTACATCATTGAGCGCCTAAGTAGCATTTCAACTTCCACTTCTACATATATCGGGAAGTTGAAGTTGAAGTTGGGGTTTAGACCACGCTTTTAAGGGAAGTAGCACTCCCATTAGACTTAGCCTTACGACAACAATAGTGAAAGGACAGTAGTAAAGTCATTAAATGATAAGGTCAGTGATCCAAGTTTGAGACTGGTTGGTACCATATTTTATTTGTAGATATCACTGTAGTATAATAGTAAAATCATTAGGTGAGTCGTGTCGAACAAAAAATAAAAATAATAATTAGGTGAGGATACCAGTGATCTGAATCGAAAGCCGTCCGGGCCATATTTTTTAGCGATAAAAAAGAAAAAGACCTTCCAGGATACTCAATCTCAAGACTCTTGACCATCAACACCTGCCTACACATGCTTGTAACAGAAAGAGAGAAATACATACACAAAGTATGAGCAACTTGGCAATGGCTGGCTCGGTGCTACATGGGATAAGTGGTGGCCCAAGCAATATTTAGCATGAATCGGTTAAAGGCACGTGCCAAGGAGTAAATAGATTTTAAATGAGTCGAGGAAGAAGACGATGGTGGTAAGCCCTCACATGGGGTCGATGTTTCCATGTTTTATGAACGACACGTGAAATGACATGACTGGGCGGTGGGTATTCAGGTTTTAGAGAGAGGGAGGAGAAGGAAGGGGAGGGGGCTGATATAAATGCTCCAACGGTCACTACCACCACCATGCAACTTAAACAGACCGTTACTTTCTCTGTCAGAATAAATTGTTCCAAAATTATTGTATTAGTATTGAACTCTGGTGTCATAACATACAACTAGCTAAAATTAGTGGATTTGGAAAGAGAGAGAATGAGTGCTGACGTGGAGGCGATTTTAGGGCGATTTTCTTAGGTTATTTTTCTTCGCAGTTTTTATCATGGTGGGAGGGAATCCATCTCCTTCTCTACCAAATTCGTCTTCAATTTCGTCAGCTCTAGAGGTATCTCCTTCAATCTCACAGCAGGATGGTTTGGGTCTGGAAGAATTTCCAGTTTTGCAAAGAAAGGAAGCTTCTTCGTGTGCAAAAGGGGGTTTTGCGACTGAGAATCAAAATACAAATCAAATCAAGTCGATTTCAGCAGTGGCTACCGAGAATTTCAAAGGGTTAGATTCAAACAACATTGTTGGTTCTTCCTCAGCCTTGGACGGTGTTGCAGGTTTCAAACTAGGTAATTTAGGGGTTTCTGCTTCAAACCCTAAGGTTACTCCTATGGATTGGAGGGTCACATTTCCTTTACCTAAGCCAATTACTCCTCAGCCTGCAATGAAGTATACCCCACCTATTGAGGTTAATGGAAAGGTTATGGTTGCCGCTCAATCTGAAAATTTCACAGAAGAAATTAAGAAGTGTGAAGATTTTGTAGTAGGGTTCTTCGTTGGAGAGCGATTATCCTTTGCAGCGGTTCAGGCTGCAGTGCGTAAGCTATGGAAATTCAACAAAGAGGTAACCATTACTCTTCATGGAGATTGTGCTTTCATTTTCAAATTTAAGGATAATGAAGATAGACTGAAAGTGCTTAAAACTGGATCCTTCTACATATCAAAGACACTTTTTACTCTTAGGCCTTGGTCTCTTTTGCTTGAGAAATCAACCTCTGAAATCAAAACTGTGCCTATTTGGGTGTTGATTTTTGGGGTTCCATTGCATATGTGGAACAATGACGGGTTGAGTTTGATTGCTATCTTCTTAGGGAAACCACTGTTGGCGGATGATTGTACTCTTAAGCAAGACAGACTAGCATATGCTCGAATTTGTATAGAAATAGGCACCGACTTCTCTTACCCATCTAGTATCCCTTTACTAATTGACGGGAAGATAACAATGGATCTCCCTGTCGAGTACCCATGGAAACCTTCATTGTGCACCAATTGCATGGTTTTTGGGCATGTAATTAAGAATTGTGCTAGGTCAGGGAAGGCTAGGTGGGTACCTAAAAAGACTTGGAATGCACAATTGAGGCCATATTCTGGGGTCCGTGAAGGTGATAATGGTAGTGGATCTACTATTTCTCCTTCTTTGAGCAAAGGTGGGAGTGGGGATGGTGGTACAAAGGATTTGATTGAAGTTGACACAAGCATTGGTGTAATTGCAGTCAGTACTACAAGGGACTCTTCCAACACAAATACCAGTGGTAAAGATGTAATGGAGAAGCAAGATAAACTAATTGGTTCACCAACAAAGGCTTCAAGTAGTGGGCAGAAGATGACTGATGGTCCAGTGAAACCAAATGAAAAATCATCTGGGAATGGGATAGGTTTAGTCACATCAGATTCGCAGATTACTAGCAAAGGTGTTACACTTCCATGTAATAGTGGTGTTGCGGCAGAACAGGGTGGGGAAAATGATCAAAGTGAATGGATTGTGGCTGGTAGGAGAAACAGAAAAGGGAGTGCAATTGGGGTAGTGACTGAATCTGCAGCTTGCAATGTTGGTGCAAAGTCAACAAGTGACCAGTTCACCAACAAAGGTTCTTCACCAGCTAAATCTGGTACCAAAACATTCACCAAGGGGAGTGGAGCTAGAGCGACGACTACTGCTGCAGCTAGTGCGAAGGTTCAAGAAGTCCTTTCCCCTAAAAGAAACCCATTTATGGTTTATAGTGACTTTAAAGAAGACAGCAGGTTTCCAACAAACAGAACTAAAGAGATGGAAGCATGTAAGATAGGTTTCCCATCTAGTGTGGTGTTTGAAATAACTTCAGGTGCAGAGAAAAGGTCAATCAAAGAAATGGAAGAGGTCAGTGATGACTTGGTTGAATGTGAAATTGAATTTGAGAGAAACCTGCAATATTTGTCTCTTGAAGATAAAATCGCTAAGAGAAAAGAAAGGGAATTGCATAGGCTGCAATGGAATGGAAGACAAGGCAGCTCTAGTAAAGGAGGTTCTAGTATGGAAAACCAGAACTTGGGAAGAGGTCTAAGGTCACTTGCTAAGAAGGGACATCCTTAGTCTTTGGTTAGGTTTCCTCCTGTTGTTTCTCTCTGTTTCTTATAGATCCTTTGTGGCTGGTTTAGATTGTTGTTGTAACACAGTTGGTTCTGGTAGCTTGGTTTGTGTGTTAAGGAGTCAGGGCCTCATGCTTAGTTTCTATGTTTTTAGGACCTTTGTAGTGGTTTTTCCTTTGTTTTGGATTTGGTTTTCACCTTTCCAATAGACTCGCTTTGGCGATCTCCCTTCTTGTATTCTCTTTTTCTTTTTCAATAAAGCTTAACCCTGTTATATTCAAAAAAAAAAAAAAACTCTGGTGTCATGGAAGAACGTTGGCGATTTTATCAAGCAAACCCATTACTTAAATTTATCATATCAGTCCAAATACCCTTATGAGCGCTTCGACTACATTCATAACTTGTAGAGAACTAGCGG
>JAJJMA010311178.1:1136-18796 GCA_023529015.1 Papaver nudicaule
TACTCGAGCTTGGTTTGTTCGTTGATTCATTCGGTATTAATAACTTACTACTTGCTACGAGGAATTGCTCCCTGTTTTCGGAGCAGTGATCCTTGCCCTCGCTGATGGGTCGTGTGCCTAGTTTGGAGGTTGTGGGGTTTTTCACGGTGGTGCCGGTCATTCCTGCCTCGACTTCAGCAATGAACTCCTTTATGCAGGACTCTGTTATTTTTGGGTGCTTGGTTTGATCTGGGGGACCCTGCCTTAGACGCTCCCTTCGTTGAACGTCAATCTCATTGCATACACGAGCCTCAGTTGGATGACCTATTATCTCTGCGATTCCGAGTGGTGTTGGGAATCAGATTCTCTTATGAAGTGTGGAAGCTACTCCCATGATACTATGTAGCCAAGGTCTTCCCACAATTGCGTTGTAAGGAGAGTCTATGTCGACTACGCAAAATGATGTTGGTAGCTCCAGCTTTCCTACGTGGATCGTTAAAGATAGCTCTCCTCTTGGCATCGAAGGCTTTCCATTGAAGCCATAAACGTTGTACGAGGAGGGTACCAAAGCAGCGTTCTTTCTGAACAGCTTATCATATGTTCTCCCAAAGAGTATGTCGACAGAGCTTCCCGGATCTACCAGTATTCTAGGCATCGCTGACTCCTCGATATTTAGTGTGATAACCAGTGGGTCATTGTGAAGTCTTCCTTTGTCAGGGATATCTGCTGCAGAAAAGAAGACTGGTTGCTTCTGCCATTCTTCAAGATGCCCTTTTGCTGCTACACTCAGTATCTCCTTTCCTTCAAAGTCTCTTTTATGAATTTTGTATGTATGGATGCCTTCGAAGTTTCGCCCACAGATGTCTGCATGAACTATTGAATTGCAGTCATTGAATCTTGGAATGTCTCGATCAATTGTTATTACATACGCCTCGTGCTTCTTTTCCTCTTTTGGCTGTGGCTGGCTTGGGGGTGGTTTTGGCAGTTCTAGGAAGTGTTTGAATTTTCCTATTGAAATGAAGAAGTAGATTTGGTCCTGCGCCGTGACGCAATCCTCTGTTGTGTGCCCATAAAATTTGTGGAATTGGCAGTAGTCTCTAGAGTTTCGAGTATGCTTGGGCCGGTTTCCTATGCTCCTTGGGTATCTCATCTCGCTTGCCAACTCGGATTGTTCGATGCTTCGAAGGGCGTCCTCGATGGGAACACACAGCTTTGGCAGCTTCCTGTTCTGAAATGCAGGAAATCCCGACCTTGGCACACCAAACTTTCTGCCTCCCTCGTGTCCTCTTTGAGAGCTATTGCCTTCGTATTCTCCTCGAGAATCAGTTCCTCTGTTGTCGTTATATTTTCTATTATCATGATATCTCTCATCACCAAATTTGCCTTCATTTCCATATCTCCCATTATCATTCTGCCTTTCCCTTTTTGAAAAATCTCCTACTTGGTTATCCATGGCGTGATCTCGTTCTTCTAGCGATAGATTGTTTTTCGAGTGCACTTGCTTCGAGATGACTTCTTTACCTTGGCTTGCTTGCTCTTTAATTTCCACCAGCGTGATCCGTTCCTGCTGATATTTTTGAAGATCTTGCAACGTCTCTTCTTGGAGAAGAGCCTATCGTACAATGGATGGTCCTTGTCAAGTGCGTTTAGATACGCTCGTACCTTGTCTTTCTCCGAGGCTCCATTTCCGACTTCCACGCACTGGGCAGTCCACCTTTCTGTCAAGCTTTTAATGGATTTTTTGGGTTTGACCCTGATACTAAACAATTTCTCCACTCCTGGCTTCGATGAATTGTTGTATAGAAAATGAAGTATAAATACTTTAGACAGTTCTTCGAAAGATGAGATTGAACTTGCTGTCAGGTTATCGTACCAAGCCAAGGCTTCTTCTTTCAAACTGGAAGGAAACTATTTGCAAAGCACCTCGTTTTTGTCATCCCAATCCAGGAATACTTGTAGGTACATTTTGATGTGTAGTGTCGGGTCCCCTGCCCCATCGAATATTGATGTAAAAACCGGCATGGTGCACTTTACTGTATGGCCTTTGAGAGAAGTTCGAGACTTATTGGCGAGCGGTTGACGTCATTAATTGCTTGAGTCAGTTTTACCTTGTCATTCAATTGAATCGTGTTATCAAAGAGCTCTGCTCGAAGCGCTTTGATTTGCTCCATCATGACTTGTTGTAATGCTTGTGTCTCTGCATCCTCCTCGCCTGCTCACTTTCGTATACTAGATGTATGTTGTTTCCTTTCGGACGTATGCTGGGTTCAGTTTTCTTGCTCGAGACCACTATCCCATGGTCCTTGGGGTGCCCATTCACCTTGGAATTGCTTTTCGACACAGAGTGCCCTTTGGATTGTGATATGGTGTGTGGGCGAGAGTGTCCCTCACTGCTCCCTTTGTAGTTCGACGCTGATTTCTCTGCAGCTTTTTATTTGCCTCGGCTAATTGCTTTTTTAGTTTCCTTATTCTCTTGTTCTTTCAAATTAACCTTCTGAATTGTGCAGCCCTCATAGTTTCTTCTTCGGTGGGTTGATGCGCTGGCATCACTTCATTCGGGATGTCGTCTTCGTCTTCGTCCTCGTCATTCTCCCCATCTTCCTCATGAACCTGTTAGTAATTATTCTTCGTTTACACGCTCCCTATGCTGGACTATGCTTGATGCTACTTCTGGCGAGAGTCCTTTGCTAGTTTAAGATCTGGTGTTGTGCCTCGAAGATCCTATTCCATGTCTTGAGGAGCCTACCCTTTGCTTCGGCATCTGATCGAATCTCGAAGTCATGGCGATAGTGACCTGTAAAAAGTAAGAAACTCGTGAGGCCCAGGGCGGCTGGTGCAGTGTACTAGGTCTGACATGTGCCCTAGAAGTTGTAACGGATTCTGACGTGCTAAGTTTTATGATTGATTATGCGTGTACTATCCAGATCTTAACCGTTTTTGGCTTGTCCAGATCTTCCTTCCAAATATGGAGGTTATGGAATATTGTCCTAGTTTTTCTTGGACTGGACTGAGAGTAAAGTCTTGAAAGCTGCAAGACTTGTTTCCAAATATTGACTTGGTACAGAAACCCTAAAATAGCCCTGAACTGATTTCTAGAATATGAATGGTACACAAGGTTTTTAGGGTATTTTCTGGAGATTGGAATGACAGACTCCAAATCGGAAGTTAATTTTACCTTGAGATTCTATCAAGGTTCTTTAGTACTTTTTCGTAAAATTTTCATGCTCTTGATTAGATCTCTGTGTTTCAAAGCTTAGATTCCTTGAAAAAACATCAATCTTATCGTATTGGTGATTTGCTCAAAAAACCCTTGAGCGTGCTAAAGCTTTTAAGATCTTTAGACACCCAAGGTGGTGGAGCTCATAATAAAAATATGGTTTAAAGAAAATCTTGAAAACCTTAGAAAATATTTCCCCAAAGAATTTGAAAACCATTAAATCACAGGCAAACCCTAAGTTGTTTTAATCATTCCATGTTTCTAGCGCCAAACTGTGTGAGTATAAAATCTGCATAGACACTTCATACTCTACAGCCATAAGATCTATGAACCTAAACTTAGGTCTTAGTTGCATTATATGTGCTGACATTACTACGAAGAAAGTAAGAACATATCGAGATTGATTAAGACCAACAGTAATAAGATAACGAATAAATCATAACTATAACTTGCATTTCACTGGACAATAATACATGGAGATGATGCTTAGAGGTTTGAGGAGATGCTAACCTAATCTCACTCTCACGACTTAAGATTACACCAAAAATCCAACCCTTACAATGGACGTCGAGCTCGTCTTATATAGGCCGATTCGGAAGTGGATTACAGCTAATAGGACAAACTACTCAATCCTGGTGGTGTCAGATTCTGTCGAGTAAGTCGGTGTCTTCGGGATGTCCTCCCGAGGATTTTTATCATTCGTATATTCTCCTTCGAGCTCAGCCTGTCTTCCTTGCTATCTTCAGTATCCCAAGCATTACACTTCTTCGCCACCTCCCTTTATGTACGAGTCACTTCTCTCGAGTTCTTGGGTATTTTGAGCATAACTTCTTATGGGATTCCCTTATTGTGAGTTTGACACGTGTCCTTATGGCATTTTACCCTCTACAGCTCTAGCAAAGTCGCAATGTAAAATAAGATGCTCGGTGCTTTCTAGGTAGCTATGATTAAACAAAGGGCACAATGTATCCTGATTAGGAATATGTCTCTCTAGCTTGGCTTTGGTTGGCAACACATTTTCAAAAAATATTCCACAATAATAACTGGATTTTAGGTAGCACAAGGCAATCCTAAATCAACTTGTATACGCGGTTTACAGGGTTAGCTGGTTAGGAAGTTCATCCACCAATAGTGTATGTATGTCGATTTAACCGAAAATACGCCAGACTTAGTATAAGGACAGATGAGTTTATCCTTACCAGAGATACGAATCTTGGTTTCTAAACTCTGCTGACAGTTTTCAGTGGTGAAGAAGAACTGGACAAGATCTACATTCCAAGATTTAATATTTGGTCAATAAAGCTAGACACAGTGAGGTTAGGGCAAGGAATGCAAGCAGAAGAGTAGCATTAGGTGTCCAATTATCAATGAAACCCTTAGTTATGATCATCCCTAAGTTTCCAACAACACATGTTGAGATATGACATGAAGACCCTTGCAAATGTTGGTCCAAATCCAACTAGTATTCTTGGGTTTAACATAATGCACGGGATGGTCATTCTTGAAATATTTACATTTCAAAATTTTCATCCACAACTCATCAGGGGTGTGAAGAAGTCTCCGGGCTATTTTAGAAAGCATTGCAATGTTAACCTTACTAAGACTTCTAAATCCTAAACCACCATACAATTTGTGAGAACAAATCATGACCCATTTTTTTCCCTTTAAAAAAAAAATGCATACCTCCTTGAAACTTTTTACCCCGCCAAATATCTCTTTGAGCCTTTTCCATAAGGCTAATAACGTCGCCAGGGAAGAGAAAAACATTCATATGGTTGGTGGGAGAATATTTGAGCACATGCTTCACCATAACAGACCTCCCAACTTAGTCAGTTGTTTGCCTTTCCATTTGGCAACTCTTTTGTCAATAGTCTACAAGGTGAGAAATAGAATCCTTTTCATATCTCTTGAGAAATAGTGGGGCACCTAGATATTTATCATCTAGTTCCACTTTTTTCACATTCATTGATCTAATGAGAGAAACACAAGGATCATGATCGACATTTTTGCTAACTAAACAACCATAATTTTGGAAGTTTATCACCTGGCCAGAAATAAGACTGAAGTCCTTAGTGAGAGACATAATATTCTTAGCCTCATAGTGAGTGGTGTTGGTGAAAATAAGACAATCATCTGCAAAAAGCAGATGAGAAACACTGGGAGCCTCATGGGTAACCTTAATTTCATAGATGAGATGGTGTTGCTCAGCATGCAATAAGTACCTAGATAATAAGGACTCCATAAAAAAGATGAATAACAGAAAGAGGATCTCCTTGTCTTAAACCCCTGGAAGGTTTAGAAGAAGGGCAAGGAGAACCATTAAGAAGGATGAAAATGTTGATAGTGCTAATGGGCTGAAAAATAAGATCACATCAGTGATTGAAAATCCAAAACTCTTGAGACCATCAATGAGAAAAACTTTGGACATATCTAATTTTAAATCCATAATACCACATCTATCCTTCTTTTTCTTCATAGTGTGAACCAATTCATGGGCAATCACCACGTATCATGTATATTCCTATTATGAAGATAAGTAGCTCGAAATAGGGATACCATTTTTCCTAACAAAGGTTTCATTCTAATAACTATAATCTTTGAAATAATCTTATAGTTAGTATTGCATAAGAAAATTAATAGGTCTAAAATTTGCCGGAGTTCTAGGATTATTGACCATTGGAATAAGAGATAGAAATCTGGGACTCATTTCTTTAACCAAAAATCTTGAATCAAAAAAAAAGTTTTGATAGTTTTAAAAAAATCATGTTCACGAAGATCCATATTTTTGTTATAGAACCGTAGTGGAAAACCATCAAGGCCAGGGGCTGACCAGGATTCATTTGCTTAATATTTCTTATTATTTCCTGCAAAGTAATCGGACTCAAAAAAAATCATTGACCTCAAAAGTTATGCAAGGGCTTATGCAATTCAGAAAAGCTATGTTTCTAAAAGGATTAGAATTGCTATCAATAAAGCTAAAGTGATCGATGAGAAGATCCTCAAGATGATATCTACCCTTGGACCATTGACCATCACTAAGTTTAAGGACACTTATATGATTGAAATGTTTTCTTCTATTCATATTAGTAATAAAAGCATGTATTTCTATTAAAATTATTGATACAATCAACCCTAGATTTCTGGGCATAAAATTCTTCTTGGATCTTTTGTCAGTACTCAAGGTCTTTTTCAACTTGCCTTTTGTCCCCAACATTCTGAATAATAGTAGATTGATTATTCGGAGTTTGAAGTTGATTGGAAGTGACAATAATTTACTTAGTGATCAATGTTACCAAAATGATGAATGTTCCGATTTTCAAAGATAAAACTTAACAAATCTTAGTTTATTGACATGTTAATAGACAGGAGATCCAGTTATGTCATTGGAATAAGCATTCTTAATAACTTCATGAGGGGATGGATCAAGAAACCCAATATTTATTATCTGTAAGGCTTTTTACCTAGGTAGGATATTGGATTAGTAACTAAGATAATTGATGAATGGTCAGAGCCAACAGATTCAATGTGGATACTTTAATATTGGCAAATTGATGCAACCAAAGATATTTTACCAAAGTGTTATTAAGTTGGGCTCTTACAAGTCACTTTATGTTTAAGTATAAATGATTTATTAGCTAAAATTGAATAAAAATGATTTACAAGATTATTATGCTGATGTTGGTGGACTAAAACAAAATCTAAATAATACTAGGACCTAATGCTTTAGCTATTCCACCTCTTTGTTCCACACCGAGCTGCGTCGATCCATCTATGATATGTCAGAACAACATACCGGATGGAAGGTTACTCGGCTAAATTATTCGGGAATACACCACTCACCACTAATTTCTACTCACTTAACAACCAGTCGACATGGTCGATTTTGAAATTTCTTCGCCTAAAAGCAAATAACTTTTCTTTTACCACCTATAAAGTTTTTTTTTTTTTTACAACCTTTAACCTATAAAGATGTGTCATTATTTTTCATTAAAAGTATAAATTTACAAAGCTAGATAAAATATCCCCATCCTTCGTGTATTCATAAATACAAACTCTCTAATAATCATCGAATACTTTATTTGTTCAGTTATGCTTATTTCAATCGTTGTAATAAATAAGTCATTCCATATTTCTATCAAACACTGAGTACCGAAGGTCAGATATGATAATTATTTATAATAAGTAAATGTATTTATATGCTTCGTAAAATGTGTTTTTTTGTGTATTCTTGATTATGAAAATGTATCTCGTGTGCATATTAATAATATAAAGAAGAACCAATATCACAGTAGGACTTCTCAAGATATCAGGGTATGGGAAGATTCAAACTCTGTTACTATTGTTTGTTTTTTGATATTTGAGTTCTATAAACAGATTCAATCTTTAGTTTTATCATGATTTAGTTTAATCCCATATTGTTGCTAATAGATTTGACTAGGTTTCACCGTTGTTTTATGATATTTGTCTGTTATTGCAATATTGATTCATTTATTTTGCTAGTTGAGTCGGAATACATATTTAACTAGTTGACTAGGTTTCACTGTTATGATATGATGAGTTATTTCACTACCGATTCATAAAATTTGACTCGAAATACCAGGGTTACCATGATCTGGTTATGAACTAGTTGATTTGATTTCCCTTGTAACAAATTTTTGTTTGACCGATTGATTGATGAATTGTAACTCACTGATTTATGTAATGGTACCATGATCAAGACTTTTCCGTCGTATGGAAATAAATGGGCTGATTGAAAGAACCTACCCAGGTCGTGCAACGCTGGATGCTGCAATGCAAGAGCTTGCTCTGGCTGTATAGCAGGCGCAGCAGGAATCTGAAGCCCATGATGAGGAGGGAGGCGACCATGAGGAGGAGGGAGGCAGCCATGATGAAGTGGTTGGGCTTGCTGAGTAGGCTAGACTTGCGGAGGTGGCTAGACTTGTTGATTATATGCCCGACTGTTTGTCAAAGATTTGTTGTTCTGAGTCCTTATGTGAGATTTATTTTGAATAACTCATTACTCAACAAATTTGATATTTTCTCATGTCTTAATATAGTTTGAATTATCATTTATTTCTTTTTAGAAAATTTTATTTTTGGTTATTATCTTTTTTTCATTGAAATTTATATTAGGGAAATAAATGAAGACTGAACATAAAAAACCAACCAAAAAACTAGCACAAACTCGTTAAGAAGTACTAGTTTATTATGACACTGATAGTATGCCGAAGGAATTCTTTAAATCTTCCTGGTCAATTCAAAGGAGGATTTTATGAAAATTATTAAAGAATGTAAAAATGGAGGTAAGTAGATTGGAGGCTAAATTATACCTTCATTGAGTTAATCCAAAGAGAGTGGGGGCAAATCATTTTAAACACTTTAGACCTATTAGTCTAGTTGGAGGAGTATACAAGATTTTAGCTAAAGTTCTTTCCGATAGACTCAAGTCGGTGATGCCTTATATTATATACAATTGTCAAGATATGTTCTTGAAAGACAAACATATTTTGGACAGTGTGATAATGTCAAACGAGTTAATCGCCTCAAGACTAAGAAGTGGCAAGGGAGGATTTATGTGCGAAATTGACATTGAAAAAGCTTGTGATAAAGTCAATTGAGAAGATCTTAATCATATGATAGAAAGATTTGGGTTTGGTGGGAAATTGAGAAGATGGACTAGAGGTTATGTCCACATTACTCAGTTTTCAATTCTTGTCAATGGAAAATCAACAACAAAGTTCAGAGTTATAAAGGATTGAGGCAAGGGGACCCGATGTCTCCATTCCTTTCTCATGATTGTTGAACTTATCCCAAAGATGTTAGTCAATGCTCAAGAAATGGGTTAAATCAAAGACGAGGGTACCTGAAAAGACGAGGGTACCGCATACACCACCAAAAAAAAATTTGTATCAACCTATATAGACAAACTTTGTACAACCTTAGAGATTATAAGGTCGATTTACCAAAGTCTCTTTTGTGCTGATTAATTCACAACGGGAATTAATACGAAACAAAAAAGATATTGTTAACATACACAGTGATTTACTTTAATGATAATTTAAATAACAAATATAATTATGGAACAAAGTAAATCACACACACAAGATTTTGTTAACGAGGAAACTACAAACTTGTAGAAAAACCCAGGGATCTTACTATTAGACTTCGGTCACGATGTCTAAGACAATACTCCCTCCGTCCAAGTTTACTTGGGGTAATTGGTTTTGATACAGTCGCCTTACATTTGCTAAAATTGGTGTTTTGTCACAATTTTTTTAACAAAATCATTGTATTTGGGTTTGGAAATGTAACACAAATATAAAATGCTTGGGTGTTGTGAAATTTTTTATGAAAAACATCAATTTTAGCAATTGTAAGGCGAGTGTATCAAAACCAAATACCTTAAGTAAACTTGGACGAAGGGAGTATAATCCAAACACGACAATCACACTGCTTCCCCTCAGTATTCTTGCACCTCCAATCACAAAGTGAGTACGCACTTATCATCCCTTAGAAATATATGTACTTTACTATCTTCTAAGAGTTTGTCCACAATCCGTCGTGAAGACTGTCGCTAACCGACCTCCAATCGGACGACTATATCCTTTTAAGACCCTTTGATCAATACGCAAGGAAAAAATCCGTAGATCTGAACTTTGGTAAATAACCCAATAACACAGTTATTATAAAATGGTTTTTAACCAAATCGAGGATCTTCCGTTTAATAATCTGAACTCCCTGATATTACGTCTACGATATTAGTCGTAAAACTCCTTGTAAGTCTCAGATACAATCAAGTCAATGGATAACAAATATGACCTTGAATAAATCAAGATACTAAACAATAAAATCAGATCCAAATAAACAAACTTGATTCCACCGGATACAATCTATCAGGTTGGCACACGAAACAAAGTTCGCTTACAAATCCACGTCGATAGAGATCTAGTACAGTTCTACAACACAATCTTGAGTGGTTCTTATAACAGAAGAGAAGAACCCTATACTAAACAAGATCGGTCTACGTATAAACTGTAAAAGTCGGATTTTTATCGAAGATAAAAACTTATAGGCTTCTTGGTCCTTTAGGAAGCCTCACAAACTAAACTTCTCACAACGAAAATAAGAACTCGCATAATCAAAGAAAGTATAGAATTCTAACAACGTATTGCTAAAGGGACAAAGCTTCAAGGAGAAAAATGCATCCCTATTTGTAGAGTTCGACCAAGGCTAATAAAGAAAATAATATCCCGAATATTAAATGCATAATAATTCGCTTATATATTTTTTTTACAACATGTGCTAAAAATGAGATAAAAGGAAATGAAAATCCTTCTCATCAAATGCACTATTTAAGACTAAATTGGATATCGCCCTTGAGTCCAAGGATCCAATAGTATTCGGTCCACTGGGAAAAAACCTAAATACTTCGATTACACATAATGTCATCATCTCAAATACACTTCCAAGTTAAACCGAAAGACAACATAGCTTTGACATGTTGTCGTTAACTTTCCCTAGATTCTCAAAAATAAGAATGAAAATCTTCTAGACGTAATAGGATCATATTCAGTATTGCTAACAAGAAAACATTGTCGTAAGGTTGAATACATTAGCCTTGTGTGTGACTAGAAATGACACGAAACATGTAAGCTCATGTTTATGACCAATGCGAACCTGAATCATGCTTAGATGAATAAACGTTAAGCGCAGAGTATGATTCATCAAATAGTTGTCTCACAAATCACTAATACAAGTATTTCTAGCTCAAGCAATCTATCACTAAAGGTACAAATCAATTGCTAGGCATGGAGATTGATGCATTTGAAGAGAACTCAATGTCTTGGTATATGAAATCGATTCTACGTAAGTGAGGTCGATTTCAACCTTAGGAAATCGATTTCAATAAGTAAGATATTGAATCGTAGCTTTGGACATCAATCTCTCAAAAGAAAAATCTATTCCATGGCTAAAAAAATCAATATCTAGCGTTGGTAATCGATTCTAAGCATCAGTAATCAATTCCCATAAAGAGAGATCGATTCCGAGCATAGGAAATCAATACCAATCCCTAATAATCGATTCCCATACAGTGAGATCGATACCTAGCTTAGAAAATCGATTTTTAGTACTTAGAATTTAATTCTTATCGTTGGTGATTGATTTCTAAGTTAAGAAATCAAATACTAGTCCATGTAATGGAACTCTAGTAATGGTCTATAACGCCCCGTGAATCAGAAGATCACAAGCAACATTGAATGCAAACAACTTGGATAAAATCCCTCTTAACTGTGTAAGCACATGCATTTAGAAATCCATGAAGTTTATTGTAGATAAGACTTTACATACCATTCACCAATTCATAAACATGTCATTTACATATGAGTACGTATATTAAGGTTCATCCATATAGCAATTGATATAACACAAAGTACGTAAATGAAGAAGACTTCAAGTGTTAAGGTCATTTCGTACGATATAATCAAAAACGACAGTTTATTTTAATAATAGTAAGAAGTTTTTGGAATCTAATGTTTTTCTATTTTTTTGGTTAAAAAAAATTCTAAATCTTTTTCTGATTCAGTTTCATAATATGATAAACACAAAGTTTTCCCTCCATAATCCTATTTGCCACCCATATGATTTCTAAAATCTCCTAATTACTACCTCTGCTTTAACAGGTTTATTCTCTTGTTCATCAGTAAAATTTAACTTGACTTTTGAAGGCGATAACTAGATTATCGCCTAGTAGGAGGTGGGATGGGCGTCGACTGACTGAAAATAAACCTGATTAAGTGACCAAATTAGATGCATGTGGCAAAGATCAAATATTGACAACTAAACCAAATTTGATTTTCTTCTACTTGCCACGTATGTCTTCATCCATCGCAGTTACAAACCACATGCCACTCAAACCTAATTATATACTTTTATCTTTAAACTGTGCTCCTCCTTCATATACTATTTGCTCCACCTCCATATTCCAAAACCATGTCGTAAAGGAAAAAACCCTCTTTTGTTCTCTCTTCCTCAATTATTTACATTAATTTCTATCATGAACTTTGAGTTCAACCAAAATGAACAATATCATTTTCTACAAAAAAGTATCCTCTTCCACTTCCACTAGCACATCAATCATTATTTAGTGGTAAAAATACAAAGATTTTAAGATGGAAGAGCTGGGGTTTGTGAAATGTATACTTTGGTTAATTGATTCAAGGGGTATTTTGTAAAACCCCTCCAAATAAAATAGGCAATTTGCATTACCCCCTTTTTAAATTCCTAATAGGCAAAACACCCTATAACATGGACGGAGCTGTTTAGTGTGTGCTTGCAGCTCACATGTGTATCAAAACCAAGTGACGTTTTGAATTGCCCGTTCTACCCTTTAAGATCTGGACAATTTACATTCCATCTAATTTAAATCTTCTTTAGATTCGCGACACGTACCCTAAAAAGGCTGAACAAGCGGGATAATTGAGAGAACCCATTTCATTTCACCATTTTCAGAGACATTTAGAGAGAGAGAACCAGGGAAAGAGAGATGTGATTTTTCTGAGAGAAATCTTTACTAGAGAACGAGAAAGAGAAGAACATAACATAAAGAAGATTGGGTTGGCTAACGCGAACAAAACATGAATGATCCTGATTGAAAAAAGTATGTTTTTTTCCCGAGTAAAAATTAGGGTTTTTGCTTGGGGTTAGGGTTTCTTAGATTTTGGGTTAGCGACTGGGTTATATGTTGTTTGTTGTTTGATAGTCGTTAAGATCATGTTCAATTTTGTGTTTTAGTATCCAAAAATTGTTTGAGTAAAAATTAGGGTTTTTTGCGATTCTGTATTAGGGTTTCGTAGATTTTGGGTTAGCGATTATGTTTTATGTTGTTTGATAATAGTTATGATCATGTTCAATTTCGTGTATTTAGGCAAAAAAATTGTTACTCTGCTTTTAGTAGAAATTAGGTTTGTGGGTTTCCAATTATTGAAGATTAAACTCATGTGTATACTATTGGTTAGTATTCTGATTATGATTATTAGTTGCTTAGTAAATGGTTTGGAAAAACTCATGTTTTAGTGTTGTGTTGGTGATAGTTGTACTCTACTTCATTGGTGATAGTCATGTTAGAATTTGGTACATGTTATTGTTGTTATGTTGGTGATAGATATATTGTGTTGGTGATAGAGTTGAAAGAGCTGAATGTTTATGTTATTGTTGTTTGTTTAGATATCTGAAAGAGATGCCTCACAGGGATCTTTACATTCATTATAGTGGACATTGGCCACCTGGTCTGAAAAAGAGGGGATACCGAGATACACCTCCAACTTTTAGTTTTCGTGAACCTAGTTGATTACGGTTGTTTGAACGATCTCACAAATCAATATTCAAACAACAACCTGAGTATAGTTCAGAGAACCGAACCCTAACAAGAACGTGGTTCTTGTAGATCTCAACAGAGATGGATTCACTCAAAGGTTATGAATCAACAAACTTGCAATTACTTCAATTATATAGATCAGAGACAATATAATGCGGAAGGGAAAAGTAATGCAAGACACCAGAATTTTGTTAACGAGGAAACTGAAAACCTAGCAGAAAAACCCCGGGACCTCGTCCAGATGTGAACACCCTCAGTATTAACGGTATACAAACGCTAGCCTAATCTCAGACTTCGGACTGGAATGTATCGAGACTGAATTCACCCTACAAGCAAATCAGCTACCAATGTGCTCATACGTCTCTTGGCTCCCGCAGAAACCTACGTACTTGATTCCCCTAGGTGACGTCCTTTACAGGCCTAAGAGTTGCTCCACTTACCTTCGCGAAGACTAGCGCTACCCTGCCTCTAACAGGACGCCTAAAAGTATCCAAGTAATTAAACGAGAATACGATTGTGATTTCCTTTAGACTTAAAGTCAAGGTTAATGGAAATCTATTTTGTTGAATAGGGCTTATTGATCTAGCCTAAATAACTTTACCTCCTAACGCTAGACGAACTTAGTATTAAACCTAGTTCGTGAAACCGCGTTAAGGAACTTCTAGGGTTTACGATTCAAGATCTACTTTATGAAGTTTCTATCAAATCTTGGTCGTGATAAGATTGAAAATATTCAATCGACCCAAGATACAGGATCAGGAATTTAACTCCCGACCTGTGCTTTACGATCCTCAAGTGAAGTCTTTCAATAGTCGTAGTCGAAAAGGACTTCGAGATGACGACCAACCTTTATGCAAGGATACACAAATGTGTAGAGGATTGAGATTGTATCTTGCAGAAGGTCACCTATTTATAGTGATCATCAAGGGAGGTTTTGCTTGAAAATTAAGCAACCTTGAGTAGAGCTCAAGCAAGTTCCGGAACTAGGAAAGTCCATAGCTTGAATACCCGTTCTCAATCTTCTATAAACTTTGGACTAGGTCAATAGTTAAAGAAGACTCAACCTTGATTGAAGGTTTGCGACTTCTGGTCCAAATCATGTTTGATAATCGCTTGTGACTTCTGGTCCAAATAATTGTTTGAACATCGCTTGGATTAGGTAGTTGAATTTCATGGGCCAATTAATGACAAGTCCGAGAACTAATCATGTCTAGACCGAAAACTTCAAGATATGAAAGTTGGAAGTTTTCTCATGGCTTATATGTACGCGTTCATAGAGCTGTCAATTGGAGTTCAGGAGAATTCAGGAGAATTTTGTGAACTCGTATGTACGTGTTCATACAGACCCGCTCGTTCTCTGGAATGCCTTTAAGCAACATATGTACGCGTTCACCGTTGAGGTCATTTCAAGAGACAATTCAACATACTCTACCTATACATAATATCACGGATGTGACAAATGCAAAGGCGAAGAATCCTAGAATACCTTCGGATCATATAAACAACATCATAGACTATATGATAGAAATGGCAAATACGAAACATGGAAAGGAAAACCTTTCTAACCTTTAGCGAGGATTATGATTTATCAAGTAGTAAACTTCGGTCTTCATCTCCAGCGGTCTTCGTCTCGATTACCTAAAACTATCCTAGTCCGAGATGTTGTAGAGTAAACTTATCAAATATTTTGTTTTTGTTACCTAAACTTGACAACTGACTTGAGATAGCAATATCAGTGGGTTCAACCGAGTAATGCTCTAACAGTCTCCCCCTTTGCCAATTTTAGTGACAAAACCAATCTTACATATGGATTCAAAAAGTAAAATCTTTTAGCCCTAACCATAATGTACTTGATCTTCTTGTAATCTTCAGCGTCTTCAGATAAGAGTGATCCTGCAAGTGAAGATTCAAGGTAGATATAACAAACTTCAAAGTCACCACACATCTTGGTTTCTAGAAAGACATAGTCCAACAAGAGTTTGTTATGCAATTGAGTAGCATATAAAACTTGTAAGCATATTGCATCGATGCTTAAAGATACTACACAATATGATATGTTCTCCCCCTTACTCAATACACTAACTTTTGCTTTGACATGACAAGCACATCGATTTTACTCCCCCTATGACAATGCCGTAGACAATTGTCGTAGTAGATAGAAAGATTTTACTCCCCCTTACTACAAGATTTCTTCCCCTTTTTGTCATAAAATAGACAAAGGAACAAGAAATATAGGAATCTTCATAAAACAGCCATAATCAACGTCGACAAAGGTAAACATACCTGAAACGAGAGATAAAAAGATGCAATTCTCTCGGAAATTCCACAGCCGCACACCCCAAAAAGATATTACCATGAAGCACAAGTTCAAAAGAACTCTCTCCCATTAATTTGTCATTCCATTAGGAACAACGCGACGACCTTCCCAAGCAAGGATTTGGAATAAATTCTTGGGTGAAGTACAATTTCACAAGTAAAATTGTAATTATATTTTTCTTTCCTAGCCAGTTACGGTCAAATAGGAATTCAAGGTTTAATCTTTCTACTTTCTCAGAGAGTTTCGGTCAACCATCGCCTTTCGAGAAAACATTAGGTTACCCCTTCCTAGTGGTTGTAAGACTAAGAATTAAAGGTACAACATTTAATCTAGCGGAGTTCAACATTGTATCCTATGAGGTTCCTCTTTATCAAAATCGTCTCCCCTTAGCCATAAGAGTCAGAAGCATGGATTTTGATAGTTCTTCATGAACTGCTTTACCCGAACGGGTGGTATGGCTAAAAAAGCAAGTTCATGATTTATGCAATACATTCATATATATAATCAATTAAGATCAAGCATTGCAATCATCAATTAAGATTTTAATTTCATAACCTCGATTAATTGAAAACATGGAAGTAGCACAAGCAAATCATGCTTAAATCAAAAGATGACTACTTCTAGCATAGTGATTACCCAAACCCTAAGAAAAGACAAAAGCTTTTTTTTTTATAAGGAGTTAACTATGCTAATCAAAAACTGACCTAGTTATCAGAGTCAGTATCTTCTTCAGGATCTTCTTCAGGTTCACTTGAACTGTTGAAGTCATCAGCTTTCTTGAACACGTAGTGAACATAGTTAGCTTCGTTGTCTTCATCGGAAACATTGTTAAACATATTGTTCAAGTTATCCTTAATAATTGACATATCAGCTTTCATTCATTAATTTCAGTTTCCAGTAATTCCAGATTGTTAACAATGTCAACAAGTTGGATTTTGAAAGCTTCAAATTCTTTCAGAAAGTCGTGAACCACCCCTGCAGAAATCATGGTGTCATCTTCTATATTCTGATGATCATAGGCAAAGTAACAATTTGTTGTTGCATAGATTTCTTGAGAATCAAGAGTTCCCGCAATAGCATCATCAAGAACAGTTCTCTTCTTTTTCCTTCCAAACCAAACACCTTCACAATCCATAACTTTGCAAGCCTCTTCAATATTATTTCGTGTGACACTACCAGTAATATGTTTCATGGATTTATGGAGAACTTGAACGTGAATTCCGAGTTCGTGTGTGTGTGGTATATATAATCCCTCGGGGTGGGATAAATATGGAATTTTAATGAGTATAAGAATCTTATCAAGGAAGGCGGTTCTGAAACGTGTATCTTTCACGTTCTGGTATGTTCTGGAAGATGGACTTCTTCCTTACGTTCCTGAACGAGTTGGGCAATTCTCAAGAGTTTTTCAAAGTGTCACAAAGAGGTCCAATGAGATTGGATGTGCGTGCCCATATCGAGAGAATTAATGTATACCCAAAATATCTAACAATTTTTCTTATTTAATCCCTGAATATTTGCCAAGAAGATTTTTAAGTTTATATATCAACACTATGAAGGAATCCCATAAACCTCTTAGCTTTTTCTCAAGGTTTCCTCATGGATCCTGGTCTCGACTCTTGCCTTAGGAGCCAGAGGCAGGGAGGTCACCTTGAGATAGCTGACAAGTTGTTGATACTCACATCTAGTCATTACATTTTGGAATTTTTATGGATGTGATAGCACTTTTTCATAAACAATCTCTTTAATTTTAAAAGACATGATTAGGTGCTCAT
>JAJJMA010311190.1:0-13338 GCA_023529015.1 Papaver nudicaule
AGAACCATATGTATTCTCCCCCTATTTGTCACAAAAATATGACAAAGTAGATTGAGACTAGGGTTTCATACACCTATAAGGACAGGTGAAGCTAAGTACTCGCATATCAAGCTTAAAAGATGGTATACTTAGGTAATCTGAACAACTAGATACCTGAGTTCTCACCTTATGGAGAAATAAAGATACACTTTCTCCTAATATTCCACATCCACGCTCCCCAAAAAGATTTTTTATTAAGCGCAAGTTCAAAAAAGAACTCTCCCCCATGTGGTGTTATTCAATAAAGAACAACTGATGTCTTTACAAGTAAAGACATATGCAGATATTTACTCCTTTTTAAAGAAGTTTTTAATCTAGTTTGCCTCTGCCTAACAAACTAGATACTCTTGTTTCTAATGAACAAGAACGACACCAATAGATTGTCGAAGGTGTTGAAACGTTCGTGTATCTAATGGTTTTGTGAGTATATCAGCAAGTTGTCGTTCTAATGACACATGTTCAAGTATAACAATCTTGTCTTCATAGAGATTTCTTATGAAGTGATATCGGATATCAATGTGTTTGGTCCTAGAATGTTCCACCGGATTTTCAGTAATGCGTATAGCACTAGTATTATCACAGTAGATATTCATAGTTCCCACCTTGATACCGTAATCTGCGAGCATCTGTTTCATCCATAGGAGCTGAGTGCAGCAAGACCCAGCTGCTATGTATTCTGCTTCGCATGTAGATAATGACTGTGAGTTTTATTTCTTGCTGTGCCATGCTACAAGATTCAACCCAACGAAAAAGCAACCTCCCGAAGTGCTTTTTCTGTCATCTCTATTACCAGCCCAATCAGCATCAGAGTATGCTACAAGATTGGTGTTGGTGTCAAAGGTATACGTAAGTCCAAAACCTACAGTCCCTTTGACATATCGTAGAATCCTTTTAACAGCATTGAGATGTGATACACGGGGATCAACTTGATATCTCGCACAACACCCAACACTATAAGCAATATCGGGTCTTGTTGGTGTTAGATACAAAAGGCTTCCAATCATAGATCTGTAAAGTTTCTGATCGACCTTCTCACTTTGCAGATCTTTACTGAGTTTATCAGTAGTTGCCATAGGTGTTGGTTTTGGTGATGCATCATTCAAACCAAATTTTTCAACCATATCCTTGGCATATTGCTGCTGAGATATGTAGATTCCACTTTCGTGTTGTTGAACTTGTATTCCCAGAAAGAATTTTAGTTCACCTACATTACTCATTTGGAATTCTTCACTCAATGAGTTTTGAAATTCCTTGGTAAGTTTCTTGGAAGTGGAGCCAAAAATTATGTCATCAACATAGATTTGAGCAATCACACTATCTTTACCATACCATTTTATGAACAGGGTTTTATCGGCACCTCCCCTCACAAATCCTTTTCCCAACAGGGAGGCTGTCAACCTCTCAAACCAAGCTCGAGGAGCTTGTTTTAATCCATAGAGTGCTTTGTTTAGCCGATACACTATGTTTGGATGAGTTGGGTCCTCAAAACCTTTTGGTTGAGCAACAAAGACTTCTTCCTTCAAATCACCATTGAGAAATGCTGACTTGATGTCCATCTGATAAAGTTTTATCTTTAGATGACATGCGTGAGCAAGTAAGAGTCTTATGGATTCAAGTCTTGCTACAGGAGCAAAAGTCTCATCAAAGTCAATCCCTTCAATTTGGGAGAATCCTTGAGCTACAAGTCTAGCTTTGTTTCTTACAACAGTGCCAAACTCATCAGACTTGTTCTTGAAGATCCATTTTGTACCTACAACATTAATGTTTGGTGGCCGATCAACAAGTGTCCAAACATTTTGTCGTTCGAACTCACTAAGTTCCTCTTGCATAACATTAATCCAAGCAGAGTCTTGTAGTGCTTCGTCAACATTTCTTGGTTCAACATTAGACAGGTAGCAAGCATAATGACAGATATTTTGTGCTTGCCTCCTAGTCATCACTTTTGTAGTGAATGTTTCTCCAATGATGTCGTCAGGTACATGACTACGACGGACCCATAGAGGTGTTTCAGGAGCAGTTGGCTCAACTTCAACCTCTACATCATCGTCTTTATTGTGGTCTGTCTCTGTATCGATCACAGTCGAAACTACTTCAGTAGCGGCCGGTTCGGGAACCGTAGGCTCTTTTTCTACTGTTTCAATCGGCGGTAGTTCTGCTGGGGCTCTGTTATTCTGACGAAAACCAGTTATGTCATCAATGATAACGTTGGCTGATTCCATCATAACTTGAGTTCTTGTGTTAAAAACTCGAAACCCTCGACTGTCAGATGCATATCCTAAGAAAATTCCCTCATCGCTTTTTGAGTCAAATTTTCCTCTTTGTTCTCTGTCTTTAAGGATATAGCATCTGCTTCCAAAGACACGGAGATACCCCAAGTTGGGTTTCTTACCGTACCATAGCTCATAAGGTGTATTCAAGGTGAAGGACCTTAGATATACACGATTAATAAGATAGCATGCTGTGAACACTGCTTCACCCCAAAATTTTAAGGGTAAATCTCTGTTATGAAGCATAACCCGAGCCATTTCTTGAATATTTCTATTCTTTCTTTCAGCCACGCCATTAGCCTGAGGTATGATAGGTGCTGAATATTGTTGAATTATACCCAGTGAGTCACAGAACTCGAATACCTTAGTATCTTTGAATTATGTGCCACGGTCGCTTCTGATTTTCTTAACAGTGCGACCTTGCTCATTCTGGATTCTATTCACAATTATCTTAAACTCTTCTAGGGTATCATTCTTGTGCTTGAGAAATGCTACCCAGGTGAATCTAGTGTAGTCATCGACCATTACCAGAGCATATTTATTCCCACCAACAGAGACTTGTTGGATAGGACCAAAAAGATCCATATGAATTAATTCAAGTGGAGCTTTGGTTGCTATACTGGTAGACACTTTATGTGGAACTCTTAGTTGTTTACCCTTTTGACAAGCACCACATATACCCTCTACATTTGCTTGGATCTTGGGGACTCCTCTAACAAGTTCCTTGTTAATCAGCTTCCCCAATAAACGATAATTGATATGACCAAATCGTTCACGCC
Organism: Papaver nudicaule; assembly: GCA_023529015.1. Classification (NCBI taxonomy): domain Eukaryota; kingdom Viridiplantae; phylum Streptophyta; class Magnoliopsida; order Ranunculales; family Papaveraceae; genus Papaver; species Papaver nudicaule. The sequence goes on from JAJJMA010311190.1 coordinate 3,086, forward strand.
AAAGATGGGTAGATTCATCCTTAGTCAGGTTGCAACAAAGATCGGACTTGATATCAAGTAGATAACAATTGTTCGACCCACGAATACCATGAAAAATGGTATTGCCAGATTGATCTTTAATGGCGCATTTCTTTGCCTCAAAAACAACCTTGTGGCCTTTGTCACATATTTGACTAATAGAGAGAAGATTTGCTGTCATGCCTTCAACATGGACAACATCATGGATCTCGGGAATACCTGGAAGTTTGATAGTTCCGCGCTTGCTGATAAAGCAACATCTTCCATCTCCAAAGGTTACGGGACCACCTTCGTAATCATAAACGTTCACAAACCAAGATAAATCTCCTGTCATATGCCTACTACATCCACTATCAAGGAACCATTGAAAAGGGGATGTAGATTTTAGAGCTACAGCTCCTAAGGCACATTCACGAGTGGGAGACGTTTCTTGATTTTTCACATGCTTTCTCAACTCGACAAAGAGTTTCTGAGCATTGTTATGCAAAGCTTTCAGTTCCTGGATTTTTACCCTGAATAAGCTGCATAAATATTGGAAGTGACCTTTCAAACCACAAAAGGTGCATGGGTGTTCAATATTCATGTTTTCTGAACAAGGGAGTTTGAACCCGATTCCATATCTTTCCCTTGAGACATTCTCCAAATTAGATTCTGTATAAGGGTCTTGAATCCCTTTAGTCATTAGACTTAATCCGGATAGACTGGGGTTAATAGTCTGTTTCTCACGGACAACTGTATCTAGTTTAACACTGAGCATTTTCTCTTTGTCAGATAAATCATGAATTTTCTCACTTTGAATGTTTAACCCGATATAAAGTCCTTTAACTTTTCTAATTAATCTATGTTTTTCAATACATAGAGAATTAATGAAATCGGTCCACACATCAGACGTATTTGTCAAGATTTCTCTTTCAGATACGGATGTTACATTCAAGTGTGATGGTGATACGTTACAAGCTCTTACGCTTTGATCCATGACTCACAAGCCTAGTTAAACACAGACAGTTACGTCTTTAATGTGTTAACCTGCTCTGATACCAACTGAAAAAGAAGGGGTACCGAAATACTACCAACTTTTCGTTTTGGCTCGTGAGTCTTATGGTAAAAGTCTGGACGATCTCAAAAATCAATATCCAAACCTCTAACTGGAGTAATCTCGACAGTTAGGCAATAACGTACTACTTGGTGCTTTAATTATAAATCAGAGTTATAATGCGGAAAGTAAAAGCACACAAGACACCAAACGTTTTTTAACGAGGAAACTGCCTTGCAGAAAAACCTCGGGACCTCGTCCAGTTTTGAACACCGCCCAGTACAAACTGACTACAAACACTAGCCTACTATAAGACTTCGGTCTGGGATGTAGCAGAGACCAACTCAAGCCCTCCAAGCGAATTGGCTACTGTCGCCTTCCTTACGTCTCTGGATCCCCCACAGATCGTCACGCACTTGATTCCCCTAGCTGACGTCCGTTACAGGCCTAGGAGTTGCTTTGACCGATGCCAAAGGCTTTTGTCAGCAATACTGGGTTTTAAACCAAAACTGTTGACTTATGGTGTAACTGTCCTCTATCAGTTTACCATAAACAAAGATGACTTCCTTCGGATTGTCAAATCCAGGTCATACGGAAATCTACTTCACAAATCGGGGCTGACACGCAAACCAACTTCGCAATGCCCAATCTGTATCTACCTCAGTTATAGATGAAGAACCACTTAAGGAACTTGTATAACTGGAGCCAACTAGGTCTTACAACACCGAGTGCAGCCGTGCGTTGCTACCTTTCCAACCTTTACGTAACTTAACTAGTTCTTGAATAGCCGTATAGCAGAAGAGACGGACTTTAGAATAGACAAGAACTAGGATAGGTTACTGAGGTTACAGGTGATTCTGATCAACCGCTGAGGGATCAATCTACCTGTGCTTCCCAACTCTCTAAGGAAGTCTTTGATAGTCGTAGGGAGTTCCCAGAGGAGCTGCAACCTATAGAGGATGACTATACCACAACAAGCTTTCACCGAAGTGAAAAGAGTTTACGCTACCTTCCCTGAGGACCTTCACGTGTGCTTGATGCTTGCGGTATTTGTCCGTAGACACCTCTATTTATAGCACTCAATAAGATAGGTTGCTTTGGAATTAAGCAATCAATTACTTGTCCCACAAGTTAAGGAAACCCTAAACTTGCCAACCAAGTAATACAGATTAATCTCAATTGAAATTCCTTTTTAGATTTATCTGCCAAGTGTTTTGTTGGCTCAAAAACACTTCAAGATAGGAATCCAACAGACCAGAGATAATCTTATCTTATTGACTCATTGAGGATCGTTAGATGGAACACAAAAGGTATTTATGTTTCACACAAGTCCATCTAAGAGATAAAGGAGTTGGAATTTGACTCAGAGTGAAATTCTAAAAGAATAACACGTAATTTGACTTACCAGGAACTCTTCCGTGTCAGGTTCACGTACTGGTACATGAACAAATGGAACACAGAAGTTTTACAGCTCCAGGTACGCAAACCGGTTCGGGTACCGTCCGCGGTCAAATTAGGTCAAATTCAGAATCCGCTGGAAGGACTGGGCTGAGCCAGAACTTAGACATGAGAATGTCCTCAGCTGTGATCCACAGGCTCTTTGCTCAAGAGTACTCCTTAGATTCATCCATATCCAACATAACAGTTTGCAAGCAAACCATTGTAATGGACACATGGCATCGAATCTATCTCATGCATTCTTGATTCACAGTATTTGTGGGATCAAATACTGGTCATGACATAAAGCCATGTTACACAAGAACACGATCTCAATCGCTACATTACTACTAAAGTAGTCGACTATATTTCGAAAGAATAGAGAAAGTAGAAATAGAAGAATATCCATAAAGTCATAACTCCTACTAACCTTTTGTCGATGAAGAATAATTGATGTCTTCTTTGTCTTCACAGTCTTCGTCTTCAAGGTCTCTACTACTCTGTCTATATCCCATTTCCGAAATCTAAACTCTAGTAGGCTAAATCAAGAATTGAATTTTGACACCTAAAACTGACAACTAGCTTGACATACCAACGCTAGTGGGTTTGACCGGACAATGCCCTAACAATACTGAACTCTTATGTGCTTTGTCCTGGAATGAAAGACTGGATTGTTAGCCATACATATGACACTAATGTTATCACAATACAGCTGCATTGGTGTATGTAATGTAATTTTTAGCTCCTTAATCAATTTCAGAAACCACTCTAATTCAGATGAAGTCACAGACAAACATTTCTGTAGGTTGTTTCTTACTTGACCAAGTAACTAAAGAGTTACCCATAAAAACTGCATATCCAGAAGTAGATCTTCTTGTGTCAGGACATCCAGCCCACTCTGAATCAGTGTAAGCCCTTATGTTGTGAATGTCACCTTTCCTCATTGTAATGCCAAGACCAATACTGTCTTTTAAATATCTCAGAATCCTCTTAACTAACAGAAGATGAACATCAGTAGGTGCATGCATGAACTGACTCACATATGTGACACCAAAAGAAATATCAGGTCTAGTCATTGTAAGATACTGTAACCCACCTGTTTTAACGTAAAAACAATAAAGGGTTAAAACGGTAAATGAATAGAGTATTGATGTGTGTGTGAGATGTTTGATGTGAGTACGAAAGGTCAAGTTCGAACACTGCTAGCCTTATCAGGCACACTGACCGTTCCAGCAGTGCTTCAGTCGCAGGAGAAGGATTAGGGTTGGTTTAAGGGAGGGAAACAAAGGAGAAAAAGTCGATCAAGTGTAATCAATGGTGGTTGAATCACAGATGTGTGGTGTTTGCTCGATCTCTATATATTTTATGCTATTCACTTTAGGAAGAAGGTTATTTCTCTGAGAGAGTTATCCAGAGAAATTGTTGTGTTGAAAGTAAGAATAGAGGTAGGTATTTATAGAGGCAAAGTTACACTTGACCCGCAATTAGCCTAAAGGGATTAGGCTATCTGGAGTATGCGGGGATATAGTCATTCTGTTGAGCTGAGAAAGACCAGGAATTACACCAACTTTCCTTGATAATAGCCACGTTTCCTACTACTAATTCTTATTTCCTTTGCCGTAGACCGCCAAACCAAAACCCTAATTTGTATCCCCCCATGCGACTTAATCGTCTTTCGTGTATTTGTCAAGTTGAATAAGATGCTAGAATGGTGCTCATCTGGATGAGACTTGAGGAGAAGAAGAGACGACCAAGTCATAGTAGTTGACTGTGACTTGATGAGTCGTACCCTTGACTAGCTATTCTCACGGAAGAGATAAGTTAAAACTAGTCTTGCTAAGATAAGCTTTGTTGATAGGTGTTTGGGATAAACCATGTGGAGGGGTTATCGAGGAAGACTTTAGCTAGATTGTCGAATGATTAGTCTTCTCCAGCTGTAAATATTGTGGATACGCGTATATAGGGATATTACTGTTAGTTCTAGTAAACCCTAAAAGTATGTCATATGTGTGGACTTGTTGATGAACATAAGCTCATTTATCCAGTATGATATCAACGTGTGGCCAACAAGTGAATACAGTCTGCCAACAAGCGGTCGGGACTATAGTGGGGGATCAGTGCCACTAATGACTAGGGCTTATATCAAAGCAGCAGCCAACCAACAAGCGGTCATGGCTCTAAGGAAGCAACAACTAGTAAGTGATTTGTCTGCCAACAAGCGGTCATGACTCACAATAAGCGACCAGGGCTCGAGGAGAGCTCAGTTAGTCATGGGACTAGGGCTCGAGGAGAGCTCAACTAGTCGTGGTTGCGACTAGGGCTCGAGGAGAGCTCAGCTAGTCATGGTTGCGACTAGGGCTCGAGGAAAGCTCAGCTAGTCGTGGTTGCGACTAAGGCTCGAGGAGAGCTCAGCTAGTTATGGTTGCGACTAGGGCTCGAGGAGAGCTCGGCTAGTCATGGTAACAGATTGGTGAAGTTGAGTCAGGGTGTACACGTCTCAAGAGACGAGCACGCTTCTGGAGGCGGGCACATCTCTGGAGGCGAAGACGTCTCAGGAAGCGAATGAGTCTCTGGAGGTGAGCACGTCTCTGGAGGCGAAGACGTCTCAGGAAGCGAAGGAGTCTCTCGAGGTGAGCACGTCTCTGGAGGCGAAGACATCTCATGAAGCGAAGGAGTCTCAGAAGCTGGGCACATCTCTGGAGGCGAAGACATCTCAGGAAGCGAAGGAGTCTCTGGAGGTGAGCACATCTCTGGAGGCGAAGACATCTCAGGAAGCGAAGGAGTCCCTGGAGGTGACGGCCTCTCCGGAGGAGAGCACGTCTTGGGAGACGAAGGCCTATCCAGAAGAGAGCACGTCTTGGGAGACGAATGCCTCTCCGGGGGAGGAAGCGTCTTGGAAATGAATGAACCTTGAGGGCACGACCATGTTTAAGGATCTGCAAGTCTTGAGGGTGTGTCCATGTCTTTGGTAGCCTCTAGAGCCTGATGTATGCTTGAACCCCTTAATGAGACCTATATAACTTGACATCTTCCCCAAATGACTCGTGTAGCTAGCACATGGGACTCATATTTAAATGTGTTCAAAACCCACCATCTACATTAAGTCCCTACTCAATGATGAATAATACCTTATTGCTTGTTGAGTATATGTTTTGAGCACTTCATTATATATATATATATCTGTTTCTATCTTAAGATGTAGGCATCGTCGCATGATACCCTAGTGATGTGAGGACTCTCAAAGGGCTACTCGATGTATTCTCGTTAGGGTGTCTCCTATGTTGTCTTGCCTTTGGATGAAGATGCACCCACCAAAGAGTAATGTCAGACGAAACCCGCTCAAAGATGAGGAGAAATATATGTTAAGAGTGGTAGACTTTGGTATTCCCGTATATCATTAAAGTAAACATGCTTTGAAATTGTATATTTCTCTAGTGGTGCTGACGTTGGCTGAAGTTGAAGAGTTTCTATGAGACGTGAACATCAGGATAGAGGACGGACAAATCAACTAGGCCAAGCGGATTTGCAAGTAGGCTTCTGAGCTGGTACGAGGTAGGCACATTAAATGGTATCAAAAGTGAGTATCTTCAACTAGTACTGGAAGTAGGCGTATTTAGCCTGCACTGGGGTGGGCGTGTTTTTGTTGGAACTCAGAAGTGGACGCGCTTAGCCAGTATTGGAGATAGCATCGTCTCATTCAAGATATATTTATGATGATCCTGGTATTGAGACTCCCTTGCTAGGTTGTGACATGCTCGCGGTAGTTTGATGACTGCACTTGAACTAGGTTTGTCGAATCTTCTTTGTCGCATTTTTTATTGTCAGGTACTCGGTCTTCAGTGGAGATCTTCCTCCTTGCAGAGAACACTTAGCACATCCAAGATATTTGACATTAGTCCCCAGCCTTGGATATGTATAGAACATGTAATGTATATCCTTAATGTAGACGTTGTAGACCAGAGAGTGAGTTTATCGCAGCGTCGGTGAGAGTATCAGGCATAAAGGGACTCATGATTGAGTTATGCTCACGAGGCTTAGGCATTGATGTTGATTCGAGGTGGAGGAGATGAACTTCGACTTGATATGCGTGAGACTGATCAAATCTGATTTGTGACGGCTTGTGAAAAGATTTTGGAGCATTCTCTACAGGGTTGTATGCAAAATTGTTTAGCTGAGGTTTGAGTTGGACACCTTGATACATATATTGAAACCCCTATATCACGCGTAAGTAGGAGATCTCTTGTGTTGGAAGGAGCTAAACGCAAGTCCCGTCTTAGTGACATCGTAGGAATTAACCAAAAACTGATTAGCCCTAATGTAGCCAATACGATTCGGGTAAGCTTCATTCCCTTTTGATTCCATGTCTTGCGGTTGATTTTCCGCTTCATTGACGTGTCATCGTGTTAGAATTTTTGATATAGTTCTTGAGCTCATAATGTCCAAGTGTTTGCAAAATTCAGAGTAAGTAGCAGTTTCATCGTGCAGGTCAGTAGTGTGTTTTTCCTTGCACTGACAGCAATATTCCAACTTTGTGAATATTGAATGATCTCGAGAATATGATATTGTAGGTGTAGGAATTAGCTAGACGTTATTCCCACATCATGTTGTTCTCGGTGACAAACTCTGTGCATTCGTATAGTAACGTATATGTACAGACTGTAGAGATGACCCCCTTGTATAAGAGTCGGTATAATAACGAATTAGAGTATTTTTAAATAATCCCATATGAATCACTCATATGTCCTAATTTTGAAGCTTGCTAGTTAATGCAGAGATGTTTCTTCAACTTTTGGGAACAAGATTGGGGCGGAGCCTGGTTCTGAAATTGAGGTCGAGTTTCGTGAACGAAAGAATGATAGCCTGCAAGTTAATATTACATCGGCTGAGAGAAACTTGATGATGGTCTTACTATCAGGTTAGGAATCCCTTGTCTAGGTAGTAACGTGCAAGCTAAATATTGTTGTCATAGTTGTGCATCAACATTTGTAGTTTCTCTGATGGTTTGTTTCCTTGACAAATTCGTATATGGTAGTATTAGTCGTACTTCAAAATGAGATTGACCTCCTCCACTTGCTGAAGCGTTCATTCATCAGCGTGGTCCACTAATGATGTTTTAATAAGGGTGGATCGACTTTGAGAAACAATCTTCTATTTCCTTGATATTTTTCTTCATGTGTCTCTTCAAGTATCGTGTAGGCTTCAGGCGTTTCAAGGCGCACCGTGATAGATTTTCTCCAAAAATTTTGCAATATAAGAACCCCTCGTGGAAACTAAATCTCTTAGCTTGTCATACAATCTTGGGGTTGGCTCACTGATCTGGAGGACAACGCCATCACATGAATAAGGAACATCAATGTTTTGATAGACGCGGGGTGCTAGATTGTTGGGGAATGATCCTTGCAAGGTTCTGGCTTACCCATATACTCTTTCGTGTACATGTTGGATTTTATGATGTGCTATAGTCTCCACGAGACTTTTGTAGTCGAGCGCTCCAGAAAGTAATTAAAAAGAAAACTTCAAGTCCTCGAGACTATTTTTTTTTTCCCGGAAGGTGATCCTCTTAGTTTACTGATAATTGGATGTATTTAATATTTTCTCCTACATGGTTATGTCAGTTAGGCGCTTCTTTATTCTTAATATCTTCTCTGCTCCTTCTAGTAGTGGCTTGGAAAATAGGAAACCAGAAAATCAATGTGTTCATTGTCGCTACGACCTGTGTTCATTATAGTACTGGCTTCATCGAAGTAAGTTAACGACTTTCGTGCTTTGACCTTGTGTGAAGCTTGAAATGAATATATTGATGGCATCGACCAATTTTTTTTTTAACTCTTCCCCTGAGATTTGTACATGACAAGCAGACCCTGATTATATTTCTCCTTAGCCACCCCGTTAGTAGAGGTTGTAATCATGTAGTGGAGATTCTTCAAGTACGTCTGGTACAGAAGGAGTTGATTCCATAACATTTGCAACACGATTGAAAGTAATGAGGATATCTTTGTGTCGAATCTTCGAGCAACATAGAAGTTTGTTTGGGCTTTTGATAATGGTGGAATTTTTGACTAACTGGTCCATCATCTATGGTTATGTGCTAAAGCTCCTTTAAGGTAAAGGGTATGTTGTAACATTTCCAGTCCCCAGATATATTCCCTTGGATGACGACAATATCTTTCTTCTATGTCTCTAACGAGTTTTGACACTTCTCCGTACATGAAGTTTGGAGGCATGAAACATGTATATTTCCTTGTCTTGTTCCACTAGTGGAAATCAGCCACTTTGCTACATTAAACAACTACACACTTTCTTCGTAGCAATGGGTACTACGGCCAAAGTGTGTAGCGGATCAAGAAATGGGGTAGCAGATTTGGCTAATTTTATTTACATGTTTGCCATCAACTCTGTTACCCACACTACCACGTACATCATCCGTGTTAGCGCTAGATCTTATCTACTCCAACCCTTATTTCCCCCTCAACCTAATCTCTACCCACCATACGTTTCCATCTTCTCTTTAAAAAAAGAGAAACCCAAATAACCAAACCCTCTCTACATATCTCTGTGAACACAGATCTGCGATTTTGTGTGAGAGTAAGCTTCAAGAGCTCGATTTGATTCTCACCCTACATCGATTTGATTCTCTGTAAGTATATTAACCTCGATTTGATTTGTTTCGAAGGTTTCCGTGATTTCATTGTTTGGTTCTCGTTGATTTTTTTTTTTTAGGGTTTTATTGTTTTAATTTGAAGATGATACTGCTAATGACTTTCACTTGTTTCGTATTACAGTTGGAAGAAATTGTTAGGGCATTGTCCGGTCAAACCCACTAGCGTTGGTATGTCAAGCTAGTTGTCAGTTTTAGGTGTCAAAACTCAATTCTTGATTTAGCCTACTAGAGTTTAGATTTCGGAATTGGGATATAGACAAACTAGTAGAAACCTTGAAGACGAAGACTGTGAAGACAAAGAAGACATCAATTATTCTTCATCGACAAAAGGTTAGTAGGAGTTATGACTTTTATGGAAATTCTTCTATTCTACTTTCTCTATTCTTTCGAAATATAGTCGACTACTTTAGTAGTGATAATAGCGATTGAGATCGTATTCTTGTCTAACGTGGCCTTGTGTCATCACCAGTGTTTGCTCCCACAAATACTGTGAGTACAAGAATGAATGAGACAGATTCGGTGCCATGTGTCCATTACAATGGTTTGCTTGCAAATCGTTAGTTGGATATGGATGAATCTAAAGGAGTACTCTTGAGCAAGGAGTCCATGGATTACGCTGAGGACGTACACACGTCTAAGTTCTGGCTAAGCCCAGTACTTCCAGCGGAATCCAGATTTGACGAAATCTGACAGGCGGACGGTTCACGAACCGGTTCGAAAACCAGAAACTCGGATTTCTTCTGAGTTCCAAAGTGACTGAACATTTCGCGAACCTTTACGCGAATCCAATGTTGGTTACTTTGCTGGTGTCGGATTTAGTGGATATTCTTTCAGAATTTCACTTGGGTCAAACTCTAAACTCCTTTATCTCTTAGATGGAGTTGTATATCACAGAATATCTTTTGTGTTCCATCTAACGATCCTCAATGAGTCAATAAGATAAGATTATCTCTGGTCTGTTGGATTTCTATCTTGAAGTGTTTTTGAGCTAACAAAACACTTGGCAGATAATGATAAAAAGAATTCCAATTGAGATTAATCTCTATTACTTGGTTATCAAGTTTAGGGTTTCCTTAACTTGTGGGACAAGTAATTGATTGCTTT